>CM031234.1:1034452613-1034524477 GCA_018340775.1 Taxus wallichiana var. yunnanensis
TATTATTGTAAGCAAATTCCACTAAGTACGTACTCCTCCCATCTAGACTACCGATCCATCACATACATCCTAAGCATGTCCTCTAAAATCTGATTCACCCACTCAGTCTGTCCATCTATCTCAGGGTGATATGCTATGCTAAAGTTGATTTTCATCCTGAGGGTGTGCTGTATGGTGGTCTAGAAATGGGAAGTATACAAAGGATCACGATCACAAATAATCTTCCACAAAATCCTGTGCAACCTAACAATATCATCCAAATATACTCGTGCCACTACACTAGCTATATAAGTGGTCTTCATTGAAGAAACGTGAGCCACTTTTGTCGGTTTATCAACTATGACCATGATGGCATCGTGGTGATATCTCAACATCGGTAGCCAACAATGAAGTCCATAGAAATGGTGTCCCATTTCCACTCCGGTATAGCATGAGGAAAGAGAAGGAAAACTAAATGTTGATGCTCATCCTTTACTTTCTGGCACTCTAAACATCGTGACATGAATCGGACACGTCTCTACGAAGTCCTCTCCAATGATACAATTGTATCAAGGTGACGTGCATCTTCTTCACCTGCAGGATGGGCTGAATAGGGTGTATGATATGCCTCTGCCAAGATGTCCTACCTCAAGCCTCCATCTCTAGGAACATAAATCTGACCTCCGTTCTTAAGAATACCATATTCCTCTAGTGAGAAACCATCAAGCTTCCCCTTGAGGGTTCTCTAGACTCGATCTCTGCTTGAACTGCAATGTAGAAGCTATCAAGAAGAAGCTACTGAAGAATCCTACTCCATAAATCTATGCTCATTGAGGTGGCCATAGACACATGTCTCTATTTGCTAAGAGCATCTACCAACACATTCTCCTTCCCCTTCACATGCTCTATCTCCATATCATACTTACAAAGCAACTCCATCCAATTCCGTTGATGAGTGTTGAGATTGGGTTGTGTGAAGATGTGGTGAAGACTCGGGTGATCTCACGAGTGTGAATCTCCAACCAAGCAGAAAGTGCCTCCATCGAACCAAAGCGTGTAAAACTACCGAAGCTCAAGATCATGAGTCGGATAATTAAGCTCGTAATATTTGATTTTGCAAGATTTAAAATCCACTACTCGCCCTCTCCGCATCAACACACCTCTAAGCCTTGCTAAAGAAGCATCCGTGCAAACAAAAACTCACCATGTGGATTCGGCACTACAAGAATAGGTGTTGTAGTGAGACATTCCTTTAGTGTATTGAAGGCCTGCTCATTCCTTGTCTAAACAAAAAAACTTCTTCCCTTTCCTCTAAAGGGAAGTGATGGGGTGTGAAATCCAAGAGAAGTCTTGAACAAATCTCTGTAGTAACCTACTAATCCCATGAAGCTGCGCACCTCAGTCATAGTAGTGGGTGCTGGCAAATCCATAATAGCTCTAATCTTGGAAGGATCGATGGTGATACCTTCCCCATAAATGATATGACCCAAATACTGTACCTCCCTATGAAAGAATGCACACTTCTCCAAGTTCCCGTAAAGTTGCTGCTCCCAAAGACAACGAAGAACCTAGAAAAGGTGCCATTCTGCTCCTCACACATATGTGGGTAAATTAAAATTTCATCAAGGAAGATGATCACAAAGCGATCTAAGAAGGTCCTAAATACCCCATTCATCAAACTCATAAACACTATGGGGGCATTCGTCAAACCAAAAGGTACCACTGTGAACTCATAGTGGCCATATCTCGTACAAAAGGTGGTCTTATGAATGTCCACCTCCAAAATCCTTAGCTGATGGTAGCCTGACTTAAGGTCTATCTTAGAGAAAGTTTTGGTTCCCTTCATCTGATAAAAAAATCATCAATGCATGGAAGGGGATAACTATTCTTGATCGTTACTTTGTTTAGTTGGCGTAATCAATACAAAACCGTAAGGATCTATCCTTCTTCTTCACAAAAATAACTAGTGCACACCAAGGGGATACACTAGGATGGATAAGGTCTTTCTCTAGAAGGCCCTCCAGTGTAACTTGAGCTCACGAGTTTTGGGGTGGTCATCCAACAAGGTTCTCGTGAGATAGGCTTTGCTCCCGGAACTAGATCTATATGAAAATCAACCTCACGTGGCGGTGGTAACCCCGGTAGCTCCCATGGAAAGACATCTGCAAACTCTCTTAAAATGGGATGATCATCTAGCGATGGTCCACTAGACCCATCCTCTCGATCTATCACTTGACAGTAACAACAAACATCTAACAACCTTATCACACACACTACTTAATCTCGAGCACAACATAGATGGTGCGAATAGAAACGGGTCTCCTGACCCCCACTATCACTGCCTCCACTCCTAGATCATCTATGCAAGATATGATCTTGTGGTAATAATCCACTCTAGGTGCATTGTGAAGATAAACAATCCATACCTAAGATGAATCCATATGAGCCTAAAGGAAGGAAACAAAGATATGAGGTAGTGGTGAAAGGTATAAAATCCACCACACACTCCTTAACTAAGGAATCTATAGAGATCTTGGCTCAGAAGCCATCTCAACATCCCAAATATGACCTGCCTAATTGCTGACCACTTGCATTGCTCTACTAGGGATGGTATAATGAAATAATCGGAGAACCGAGAATCAAACAAAATAAAGGTAGGAATGCCACCAATGCTACCCGTGGTCTCAATAACTGTAATTTTATGCTCTTCCTAGTGGTTCTCAACCACTCCATACATCCTATGACTGTGCCCCATATCACCAATAGTAGTCTCTGAGATCTGTGTCTTACCCTTGTTATTAGGGTTATGTGGATAGTATCTCTAAAAATGTCTAGTAATACCACAACCAAAACAACCGTCTGATCCTCTCCCCTATATAGCAGGTCCGGCCAGTACTCTAGAGGTTTGTGGTGTGGATCCTAATGATCTGGCTACGGTCTACTAAGGTCTCTACTGGTGAGCTCCTATCGAGTGAGCTCTCTGGGCACCTGTGTCTGATGGGACCCTAGGAGGAGGCCCCATACTCGACCTCTCGTGCATCAAACCCCTATGGAGGTCTATAAGGTGGGTGGGATTACTACTCTTATGGTCTAAAAGATGATTGTGTTGAACCCTTTCCACCACAAAGAAGAGTACTGCGACCCCCTCGATCTATTGTCTTGCATCTCGCTATATGTGGCTCCAAACTTGGTCTCTATCCTGCTAGTCTTTCCCCAAGTCTCCTCTACTATATAGGCCTTCTCGATGACCTCAGCTAATGTTTGTGGACAATGGATCTACACTGCACCTCCAATGTCTAGATTCGGGACTCGAGATGAACTGTGGATCTACACCTTCTCATCCCGCATGTAATCAACATAATGGAGTAGATCTAGAAATCTACTCTCATACTCACCACTTGAAGAGATGTCTTTCGAGAGTCATGAAATTCATATATCTCTCTTGTATGAACCTCCATGACAAGTATCTACTCCTAAAATGCTCCTCAAAGAGATGCCGGGTAAGCGTCTCGAATCAACATGGAGCTTCTACTCCTCATCCGCCACTGAGACACTAACTCCATCTTTCGAGTAGATGGATCGCAACATGAGCTTTTGTGTCGCTAGAACAAGGACAGATCTTGAAGCACCCACTCAAGCTCATTAACCAGAGCCTCTACCTAAAATCCACGCGTGTCACTAGAATAATGTGATGGCTGAAGCTTCAGGATCTCCCGATGTGATCTGCCAGTGTGGTGTGATGGCCTCTGGCATCTCTATATGCTCATCCCTAAGCCTAGGGCTATGAGACCTCTCTCTATGTCTCAAACTTGGTCACCCTGTTCCCTCTGTGGTGAATCTACTTTGGCTGACTCTACATGGAAGTTCTCTCCTCCATGCTCCTCACTGGGTCGAGGTGATACATGACCCTCAATGAAAGTGACTCTATCATGTCTGGCTACATGTCCTCCTACTGATCCTCCACATAGAGTTATATTAACATCTGAAGAGTCTACAAAATCTAGGGTAGGATGGCTGCTTTATAACATGATCTACTAGTGGTAAGTCCATGTCTATGTGAAAATACCCTCATCCAAATCTGTGCCTCCTGTGCACGGACTAAGGTGAGAATTAGTTCATTCTTCTAAGTTTTATTCGGTTTCCATGTTTACTAACATATGTAATTTCTAAACTAAGTTGTTTTCTAGATTTAAAAGTGTGCTAGGTTTAAGGTTCATATCTCAAGTTTCTAGTATGCCCAATGGCCCAAGATTTTGAACCACTACTACGATACCAAGTGTGATGTCCATAAAAACAACCCACTTGAGACCCAAGAAAAACATAGGATTAGTTAGGAAAATTATGGAATAAGTTTTTTTGTTTAAAAGAGTCTACGACTAGGTTACAAGACAACAGTTGTCACTAACAAGTTCCAGATCAATCCTAATCCACTAGAATATACTTTTCTTTTATTAACAATTATTAGAGGTCACAAGGTCCAAAATTTAGGGTTAGAAAGTTCAATTAGGCTCAAAGGGTAATTCCTCACCATACCCACTCTCTAACAGGATTTAAAGATTCAACTTGATTTTTCTATATGTTTACACATTTAAAGTTTCCCTAAATCATTCCCATTGGATAGGAAATTTCCTCACCTTTCTAATGATATAAAGAAGTCCTCCTAACTCCTCAGATTTCTCAAGTTATGGGCCAATGGGCCTTAGGGTGAAAATTTTCCCAAGTGCACGGGTCTCACGGGCCTAGGGCTAGTGAAAATTTGCCCCGGGGCGGAGTTTGTGGGCTGTGGGGAGAAATTTTTCCCGGAGAGCAGCGATTTGGATCGGTGGGGCCGCGGGAGACATTTTGGAAATTTCTGCGTGAGGCAAAAGCCACCTTTGCACCCTCGCTCCCACGAGTCCACAAGTCCGCAAGGGACACGTGGTGGCTCCTAAGCCAATGTGGGAAAAATGGGGCAATGGGAGTAGAAGAATTTTAACGCCTAGAAGGGCAAAAAGTGTAGAATTCACCCGCGCCTCCGTTGATGCCTCGCAATGCCACATGGTAGCTCCTGATTGGCTGCAGGGCGGTGGGGAAAATGTAGGAAATTTTCCCAAAATTTTCTGAAAATGCAAAAGGTAGAAAGGAACCCGATCCTCTACCGATGCCTCACGACACCATGTGGCAGCTCTTGATTGGCTAAGAAGCCGGCGGGAAAATTTAGAAAGTTTTCCCAAAATTTTTCTAAAATGCTAAGTTTATAAAGAGATCCACCCCTCCGCCAAAGCGTCGTAGTGCCACGTGGCAGCCTATGATTGGTTGTAGCCGGCGGAAAAATTTTCCCAAAAATTTCCTAAGTGTTAAGGGAAAATTCGGGCCGCGGGTCCGCCAAGGAAATTTTTCCCAAATTTTTTTGACAGTTAAAATTATTTTTGACGCTTGAATGAAGAAAAATTTGAAAGGCATAACTTTTGATAGAGAGCTCAGTTTTGGCAAACAAGGACTTTATGGAAATCTCTTGATGTCCTCTTTACTTAGAATCATTAAATTTTTATTTTGGTAAATTTTAAGGAGTCAATTTGAAGAAAATGATCTGCAGGCTTTTATAGTGCAAACTGGTAAATTTTAACTTATAAGATTTGTTCAATTTGATCTTCTTCCTCTCTCAACATGTCAAATAGACATGGAGAATTATTCTTAGATGGATTTAAGAAGGATTTAAAGATTCAATTTGTCTAATTGATTTACAATTTGAAAATTTACATCTCTTGATAGCAAAATGACTGTAAGAGGGTTGAGCCCGTTTTTGCTAAGTTTTCTAAGAAGTTCCTTAAGTATTTTTGTCCAATTGGATTCATTTAGGGCATAATATTTCAATTTAATCATTTAGTTTGTTATTTCATCCAAGAAATCCAATGAAGAGGAGAATCCATCCTTCTTCATTGTCCCTCGAGCCCCAAACCACAATGCAATAAAGATGTGATCCAACTCATGGCAACAACAGGCTTCCATAACACACAAGTAGCATATTCACAATAAAAATACAATCTAAAACAAAATGTAGTTTACAACTACATTAAAGCATGACAAACATTACTAAGGCTTCATCAAGCAAGCCAAAGGAGCAAGAAACTATGGGGGATGCTTCTTATTCCTCCCAAAAGGGGAAATGGGTATCACCACCTGAATTACAAACCGCTAAAATATAGTATATTAAAACCTTGACATTCCTTATGCCTCCCCCAAGTACCCCTTATTCCTCACATTTCCTTATGCCTCCCCAACCTCTTATAACACCCCATAATGGTAAATGAATTCAAGCTATTTCTTTGTAAGGTGGAACCCAAATTCCAACTCCTCCACCCTTATACCTCCCTAAAACACACTTGTGCCTCCCACAAAACAAACCCCATAGTCTTCTCCTACACCATTCCTATGCCATCTACCCAATAGCCCACAAACATGCTAAAACATTCACACATTAACATTTACATTCATAAAAGAAGAGCATTTCAAGAGCTAAGCTCTTACCTCTCCATGATGGAGTTTCCCAACTTCCAAATAGTAGTTGTTTCCAAGAAAAAATCCAAAAATCCACGAAACAACAAGAATGCAACAATCTTCAAGCTTCTTCAAAAGAAAGAGATCCCAAAACAACAAGAAATTCACCCAAGAATGAAGTATCCAAAGTTGAGAACCCAAAACAAGGCAAGGAATTTGAATTTTATAGAAGAGGGAAGAGAAGAGGATGAGGTGGATCTATGTAGGATGCCACATCACACATCCTCAACCCCAACTCAAAATTCAACTTCATTCTCCAATGCATAATAAATAGGTGGGTGAATAATATGATAGTTTATTTACATACTCAAATCCAACCCACACCCCAAAGGATTGAAATTAAATCATGTAAGAAAAGTGCAATTAAAACCTATAATTTGCCTTCTCAAAAAGCATTATAAAAGTCTAATCTCAACTCTCCAATGATAGGTATGGTTGGTAATTAAATTTAAGAGTATGGGACAAGTTTAACTTGTCCCACACGCCTCAAAATCAGCCTCCAAGGAAAATTTCAAATTTCCAAGAAGGTGGAGTGTTTCACACCGAAAAGTTAACTTACACATCACTCACACATCTCTTACAACACTTTAATTCAAGGCCAAAATTCTATTAATTACTTTCTTATGAAATTTTAAATTAATTTACCTAACAACATGATTACTCATAATATTACACACCATTTAATGAATAATGAAAGGGTCAATGCACCACAAAATAAACACATGTAAACATAAACAATGGAACTAATAAATAAATATACATAACCCTTGGTCACATTTAAAGGTGATCCCCCATGGGAATTCCTAACACACACAAACACGCATAAACAAATACTAGTTTCCATGGTGACCTTGTTGAATTCATCTAGAATTCCAATGTGGTTGATCTCCAATCCCCATGTTTGTTGTGATATTTTAATCCTCAAAAACATGAATACCTCTTTTGGCCTCGTGGCCATATCGGAACATCCAAAATAATATAACTAAAATTCAAAATCATCTAGATATATGGATCACAACAATATCCAAGCAACCAATAAGATCATTTGCAATTTTACTCAACAACTATATCATCATCAAATAATTTCCATTTCTAGGTCTACTCACAATATCTAAATATCACATGTCCGAACAACATCCATAGTATAACCATGTCAAACAGTATATCAACATCAATATCCAAAATGCCTCTAATAATCATCATGCATCATAACTGAATCAAGTCAACAATAATCCATGATCTAACATCTAACATTATACTATAATAAAGTCCATAATCATGTCCATAATATAATCAATAGTATCATGATTAGTATAAAAAAGGTGTCAAAGGGAAGTGGGCACTACCAATTGAATATTTCATTTATCTGTTATAGATTTAAAGGGTTGTTTTGGAAATTTGATAAAAAGGAATCGACAAAGTATACGACGAAGTAGAAATGAAGTTTGCACATTTCAAGAACAGAGATTAAACTATCTCTTTTTCCATGCAATGAAAACATTGAATTTATTCCATTCTAGTTTTAAATAGTTTTCTTTCCTTCAATCAAAAGATAAATACAAGAATGCAACTTCTATATATATATATATATATATATATATATTTTTATTTAAACATTTCAAATGAGACAGAGTAGTGCAATATTTCATCATACGTGCTTCCAGTTCCTTTTCACTTTTACAAAAAGATTTCCTATTGTATATCAAGCACAGATTTCCAATGGAAATAATATCATATGAACAAGGAAAAACACTTCTATTAATTCAAAGGAATCTCTTACAACTTCTTTCCCATTTATTTTCAAAATACAACATACCAAAAGCATATCTTTCTTTTCTGTTCACAGAACTGAATGCTAGATATATTCTTCCATAATCAATTACAACTTTCATAGCTAAAACAGAGTAGTCTTTCCAACACAATAATATACAAGATCATTCACTTCAAGTGAAAAAGGGTTACAATAAGAATAATCTCAACAAGGACTGTCAAACTTGTCTTTTTTTTTCCATTCCATTTCAAAAGACAACATACAAATCTTCTTTTCCTTTCTCAGAATAACATTACGGAGTATGTCCTTTCACATTCAAATAGAATTTTATTTCCAAAACAGAATACTATCCAATCCAATAATATTACAAGTCATCCACTTGAAGTGGGGAAATGGTTTTACAAAAATAAGTTTCACGAAGGACAACCAAACTCTGTCTTCTTTCACAGCTCCAAAACAACAGTATGAATTTCCATCATTCTCCAATTTGATCACAATAGAATAGGGGAAAAGGAAACGCTCTCCACCCAACAAAGAAATCCAATGAAAAGGAGAATCCATCCTTCTTCATTGGCCCCAAGCCCTAACCATATTGCAATTAGAAATGTTTTTCAACACATGGCAACAACAGGCTTCCACAACACAAGACAAATTTCTCATTCAAAACATAGTCCAAAATAGAATGTAGTTTACAACCACATTAAAACATAACAAACAAAACTCAGGCTTCACCATGCAAGCCAAAGGAGCAAGAAACTATGGGGGATGTTGCTTATGCCTCCCAAAGGGGAAATGGGTATCACCACCTGAGAACAATATATATATATATATATATATATATATATATATATATATATTTCAAATCCTTGACATGCCCTTATGCCTCCCCAAAGTACCCTTATTCACCACATTTCCTTATGCCCCCAACCTCTTATGGTACCCCATAACGAGTAAAGAAATGCAAGCTATTTCTTTATAAGGTGGAACCCCAAATCCCAACTCCTCCACACTTATACCTCCCTAAAACACTTATGCCTCCCACAAAAATGCCCCATAGTCTTCTCCTACACCATCCCTAAGCCATCTAACCCAAACATCCCACACACATGCCAAAACATTCACAACAATAACATTTGCACAAATAAAATAAGAGAATTTCAAGAGCCAAGCTCTTACCTCTCCATAATGGAGTTTGTTCCAAGTTCCAAACAACAAGCTTTCCAATGCAAAATAGCCCAAGATCAACGAAACACAGGCCTGTAAAAGCCTACAAACTCTCTCCAAAAGCAAGGGCTCCAAATAGCAAAAGAATTCACCCCAAAAGAAGTATCCAAAAGTGAAGCAACCAAAAGAGTGTAACCCCCAAAACAAGAAAATGAATTCGAATATATAGAAGGGGAAGAGAGGAGGATGAGGTGGATCTATGTAGGATGCCACATCACACATCCTCAGCTCCAACTCACAAGTCAACTTCAATCTCCAAGGCACAATAAATAAGTAGGTGAATAATATGATAGTTTTACTTACACACTCAAATCCAACCCATACCCCAAAGGACTTAAATTAATAACATGTAAGAAAGTGCAATTAAAACATTCATCTTGACTTACAAAAATGTACAAAGAAGTTCTAAATTTAGACTCTCCAACCATAGGTAAGGTTGGTATGCAAATTTAAGAGGTATGGGACAAGTTTAACTTGTCCCACAAGCCTCCAAAATCAGTCTCTAGAACAATTTCAAATTCCAAAGAAGATGAAGTGTTTCATACTCCAAATTTTACTTACATATCTCTTACACATCACTTACACATTGCTTACACATATCTTACAACATTTAATACAAGATTCAACCACTCCAATAATTACTTTCTTATGACCCAATTTAATTAATTTATTTTAACAATATGATTACTCACATTATATACCACAATTTATTTAAATAAAAGGGGTAAACACATCACTTAATAAACACATACAACATCAATAACAAGAAACCAAATAAATAAATACACATAACCCTTGGTCACATTTAAAGGCAAACCCCCATGGGAATCCCTAACACAATCAAACACACACAAACAAATACAAGTTTCCATGGTGACCTTGTTGAATTCATCTAGAATTCTAATGTGGTTGGTCTCCAATCCCCCGATGTTTGTTGTGATATTTTAAACCTGCAAAATACAAATACTTCCTTCGGCCTCGTGGCCATATTAGAACATCCAAAATGAATATAAATATAATCCCAAAATCATCCATATATATGAATCACAACAACATCAAGGCAACTAACAATATCATTTGCAATTTTATCAACCACTATATGGTCATCAAATTTAATTCAATTTTCTAGGTCTACTCATTATATCCAATATCACATGTCTAAATAGCATTCATAAATATAATCATGTCGAACAATATATCATTATCAATATATAAAATTTTTCCAATAATCATCATGCACCATATATGAATCAAAGTCAACAATCATCCATGATCTAACATCTAACATCATACTAAATTAGAATCATAACAATGTCCCTAATATAGTCATTAGTGTAATAATCAATATCAAAAAGGTGTCGAAGGGAAGTGGGCACTACAATCTATTTTAATAAGGGAGTGATCAAATAATTTACGGGAACTCAAGTTCAACCTTTAAAAAAAAGGTACTGTAGTAATCTAGTTTGGTTACGACATTTGCTAGATCATCATGAAGTGAGGGTTAAAGTTTATTTTCTACCAAGCAATATTGGATCCTGTAAGTTACGATATAAGGTTTTACTATTTTTAAAACAAGTTTATTTTATACAATAATATATGAAAATCCTTCGGTTTTAAAATTTCATTCCGTTGCAAAAGAAAAACTAAAGAACAAAAATTATGAGAAATGAGGAGAGATAAACCATTCCTGGGATAAATTTGCATCCGTAGTGTATGGCATGTTCATCTACATTCCATAAGGTGTTAAATGACTTTTAGCATTTCGTTAAATAAATTGTGTGCATTTAGAAAATCCTTCATTAGAATTTTGTATGCATTTATCCCCTTATCAAACATTTCTACCAAGGTATAGACAATTACTACAACTGTAAAACCCATTTTCTGTTATGCTTTGATGGGTACATACCCATTTCAAAGTTTTCCTCTTGGCAAAAACTAGGAAATGCTTTGTTACAAATTTAGGATCTTTGTTTTTGCACTTTCCACTTCCCTTTGCTTCAAGTTCTCGAATCATTTTAACACATCCATACACTCTTATCTGCATACCATGCACTATTTCTTCACTTAGTCCCATATTTACCACTTGGGTTACTTTTTCAGTTAGAGAGATACCCGTGTGTGCATATAGAATTGGCGTGTCTCCCTGAGGTATCCTCCTTGGCTTTGTTTATGTTGTTTCAGGCATATGATTTGACCATTTGTAAATGGAAATGATGCTTCTTCCTTTGGACAACCTTCTTCTATGTTAATGTCACCAGATAGGAGATCTCTAATTGCATAAAACCTTTACATACATGCGAAACATCCACAAAACTAAACTTCTACACATTCTTTTCAATGGAGCATGAAACAATTTGCTTATCACTAAATTTATAAATATTTTCAGTCAACTCAGAATTTATAACTTCTCATATAATGACTACTTTTACACAAATATTCACTTTGTAAATGTCACTTACAGGGAGTAAATAATAATTGCATAAGGAACCCATCTTGAACATACCATGTAATCATTAAATTCCATTTTGACCCAGGATGGGAAGGTGCTAACAAAAGTTGTAGGAATATAGATCTACACATGCCCATCATATTTTCTTGAGAGCTTCTGAGATCTTTCAACAAACTCATTTTGTACAAATCCTATTATTTTTGCAGTTCATGGCACCACATTTATTTCAAGTGTTCGATTGAACAAATCACATAAAAATGAACATTTCCACAATAACATACATATATATTAGGTAGTCATAGCTAGACATCTGAAAAAAAAAACAATTTCCATTTTGGCATAGATTGGAGGAAGCGAGCAAAGTGAAAAACAAAATCAGATTTCAATATGCTTTGATGGATGTCCTTACCCTACTCCAAAGATATCATTTTGACATAGGCTAGAAGGATGTTTAGGTTACATATTTCCTTCATGAGAAGTGTTGAAATAAACTAGAATGGACTGATTTTAGACAACTATTATCAAATCTCCTTCTTAGCACGACTCCCCCAAATTTTTGTTTATTTAATTATGTCGGTGTGCGGGCATGTACTTGTTGGAAATGTAGACACTAAAATTAGGTCACACTCCCTCGGTCCTCATCAAATAAATACATTGAACACATTTACCTAACCATGGACCCTTTCTTCCCACTATAATATTAATTTAATTAATTTTTTAAAATTAATTCATTATCCTCACAATATTTATTATTTAAATATCCTAATTGGGATAATGCCCACATATCCACCTCATCTAGCCACCTCATCCTAAGACCCATTCTAGTAAGTTGCCATAACTAACTAAGACCTACCCAAGCCCTAAAAATCATTGCTTACATTCCCTCTAACCACATTCCCACTCGTTAGAAGGAATCTTCCATGCTAATCCATGGAGAAAATGAAACGAGATCCCAAAAAATCAAGGGGATCTGCCTAGTTTAGTAAACATAGGAAATTCCACCATAACCGACATCGGTTACCTAAACTACCACCGGTTAAGTAGGAACCACCTTCGGTTACCATTTAACCCCCAAACAACCTTATTTTGAGGTTAGAACATTTTAGAGAGATAATCACATTTCGAGAACATGTGATGAAACCAAAGCTACATGTAAGTAGAACCAACATATGTACATGCATCGAGCATCCATAGCTGATGCTGAAGTAATCACACAACAATTTTCCTTCATGGGAGCATCCGGGAAGCACCAACACTACACCAAGTTCATTCCATTTGATCACCAACCATTACAAACTAGGCATCAAGCTCGTACAAACAGTAAGTTTTGTTAACCAACACTCATCTATTCATCATTTGGTAGATCCTTTTACATTTGTTATTTATCTTTTCTCTCATTTCCATTCCCCCATCATCTACCTCCATGCAAACTTGACCATATTTTTATCCATACCCTTGCACTGCCCATACCTGGATCTTAATCATTCCTATGCATATCCAGGATCCACATAAACCTTACCTTTTCCCTTCCTTTTCATTTAGCCTCAGATCTATCACCCATCCATTTTTTATTGAGTTTCCTGTACCTTGACCATACCGACGCCTTGGTTACCCACAACCATTACCGATTAACCTAAACTAACATCGGTCATATTAGACCGACGTCGGTCTCTGTGTCTTTTACTAGGAATCAAGAATAGAGTTTCTAAACCTCCACCAAATACCCAAAAATCCCGAGAATCTCACTCTGACCAATACCAACACATTGAAAATGACCTTGACCTTCATATTCAATCATAGCTTAGCTTGTTGTGAATGAATTTTCTTATTCTAGACGAATGAGATACCTAAATCATTTTAACTACAATAGGATTTCCGTTCTTATCAACATTAAGTTGTTTTAAACAATGGATTGACATCCGTCTAGGAAGTATCACACTTCCTGATCTAGCACACGCTAGGCAATCCACTTGCATTTATTGTTTAACTTTTATTTGGTGTTCTTGTGTTCCATTTCAGGTAGTTCCTCCAAGCGAAAAGGAAGCTCTCATGATCATCTGGATTCAGAAGTCATACGCGCGTAACAACCTACAACTAGCATCTCAACAGGTATTCCTCCTAGCCCATTACCCTTATTTGTTTTGTCAACATTCGAAGAAAGCATCTAGAATTAGGTGAAACATTTTGGCATGCTTGGTGGGACCCATTCGGGGTTCTTTGCATTCTTTCATTTCTAGGAGATAACATTGTGTGTTTGTTTCTTTTCTAAAAGTTCTTACATTAAAACTTTCTCCTTGGAACCTTCTTCTCTTCTATTATCTAAAAGCAATCTTATTTTGGTGCTTAAAATGAACATTTATTCCCTTTCATTAGTATTGCATTAGTGAAAGAGCATCCCTTCTCCTGTTCATCTATTTGTGGCATTGAATTCTACATTTTGATTTGGGTTTAAAATCATTTCATTTCATTCTACTTTTCTGAATTAGCTCACATTAATTAAGGGTAACCTATACATTGAAGTCATTCCTAGCTGATGGTTGATAAACAAATAATAGAAAATCACTTCCTTTCTTTTTCTCTCTCTGAGTCTTACCCAAACATCACAAATTTAAAATATATACACATTCTTAAACAACATCTCACTTGGAAGAAGCTGTAGGTGATCACATGATCATGGCATAGTGGGCTCCCATTGGTTATCTCTGTCTAGTACCCCATTAGAGGATGGCCCACCCCACCATAACATACCTAAAACCTCTCCTTGTAGATATCCTTCTTCGTAGGAAGCCATCCTCACCAAAAAAATCTATTTTACAGTTCATGAGTCAGTCCTTAAATAACATAAGCTAAACAAACATAATAGAAAAAGCACTCTTAGGATCATATTTTTCTTAGTGTTTCTGTTTGGCTTGCGTTTTGAGGTGAGAGGTCACGTTATTCATTTTTCTTATTTCCCCTTGCATGCTCCTCATCACAGTTGGTGTATTCCAGCTTCATCTGAGTGTGCCTAGACCATATTCTCATCATTCTCGAATTATGGGTTTGATTCCACATCAAATTTTAACTCACAACCACATTTTCTTCATCACTATTTCAATTTCATAGTAATTGGTGTCGGTCCAATGACCGTTGTCGGTTACCCTCTGACCATCATCAGTTTTACCCAACCGGCGTCGGTTCATTGTTATTTTGGTTAACCTACCCAAAAGGACACCTATTCCACTTCTTTAGCTATTTAGAGTCTCTGTCACTCTTATCATATCCATTGACCTAGTAAGTCTCATCAACATTTTGCATACTTGGAAAATTTGGCCTTATACCTTGCTTTTCACCAACTATCCACTTTCCATAGTGACTGGTAGTAGTTACCTGTGACCGGTGTTGGTTTAACCTAACCGACATCGGTTAGCTTGTGTCATTTCCCAACTGAAATTTTAACCCCAATTCACTTACCACTACCTATTTATCCTATATGTGTTGTATTTCGAGTCATTTACTGAAAAGAAATCTTACCACGTTAGTACTGTTCACATGGTACTCGACACGTTGACAAGTAAACACCCTTGTATTTCATGCCGGTTGTTAACCACTCCCACCTAGCCCTTGACCACCTTCTATTTTATCATCAGCCATGAAACCTATCCAACCTATCTCGATTGCCAATGGGGATAAGGAGTTCACACGACTCCTTGACCAAAATCCTGTCATCGCCTTGCAATTTTACCTTTCCCACTCATCCACTCGAGATGCCTCGGGTCAGTTGATATACGACATGCCGTATCTATCCCCTCGACTCTCATTCCCACTCCCGTGTTAGCTCCATCCGGCTCCGCCACCGCATCTACCTTACCCCCAGTCGTTTTGTAGCTAGGCCCTATACCTGCTATGATTGCCACATCTGCTACATCCGTTGCACCCGCCACATCCACTATACCTTTTCCAACCACCCAGAACACAACCTCATCCATGCCTATTGTCTCGCATATACCCGTAGCTACACTACCACCCCCGGTGTCGGTGACCCCTACCCCTTTTCAAAACATCATCCTTTCTATTCTGTAATCTTTAGCCCCCATTGCCACTAGGGTCACCACGACCCTTCCACCTCCATATACGTACTATTAGCAGCCTCCTGTTTCATCTATTATTCACTCTGGGTATGTACCCCCTATTTCATTGCCTTCTTCTCAATCTACCTATACAGAAGCACCATATACTAGAATTCCACCCCCGTTATATGCCCAACACCAACCCTCTTACGCTATAGGAATCACCCAGCCATCACAACCTATGAATGACCTAATCAAGCTAATGATGGACAAGATGCAAACATTGGAGCCATTGGTTTCTGGCTCCCACAACACTCTCACCTATGATGAGATTTGTAATGAGCCTATACACCTATCCATTCCTATCCGTCCATATCCCTTGCATTGGAAAATTCCTAAATTCAACCATTTCAATAACAAAGAAGATCCACAACAACATTTGCGGTCTTTCAAACACGGGTGTTATCTGATCGCCCATGAGGATGCTTTACTCTGAGGACCTTTCCCATGTCTCTGAATGGAACCACGTTAAATTGGTATAGTGGGTTACCTAAACACTTTATATTCTCATTTAATCAAGTAGCCCAAGCCTTTTTGGATCAATTCTCCATTAATATCATTAAGAAGGTTACCACGATGACCTACTACTCTATGTGTCATTTTGATGATGAATCTATCATGATTTTGTTGCTCATTGGCGTACCCTGATCAATTAACTCACATTCCAACTACCACAAACCAAACTCATCAAACTCTTCACGTGGGCTTGTGCTAGGCATATCTCACCACTCTATAGGTCCAAACCTTCCGAACCTTCGATGAAGCATTCACCATGGCACGAAAGCTAGAGATTCAGGCTATTGAAGAGAAGAAAATCCAATTACACAATAAGAACTCAACATTCAAGTCAAATGATACCTCTTCTTCTTCAAAACCACAGAACAATTATTCAAAGGCCAAGGGGACCACTAACACAATGGTACTCAAATCTGGCCCAACTCATCCATCAAATCAAGCTAGCCCCTCATCTAATCTCTCACCCATTCAGACTTTTCAATTTAGACGAGAACAATGAAATATACCCCAATTGGGGAACCTTATTCTTCTATCTTAGAGAAGCTCATCAAAGTTGGGGCCATCACCCTTCCTCTCGTGAAACCACACACGGTTTTGACCACCTTTACACCCACATGGTACAAAAAGCACGATTTCTGTAATTATCATCGAGTAAAGGATCATAGTGATGGAAATTACATCACTTTTAAAAACATTATCCAAGAAATTCTCGAGAAAGGTGAGCTAACCTTGGATAATCCTAACACACCGCTAATCAAAACCTACATATCTTCAAGAAACATTTTCCTAATCATGCCCCTTCTTCTGATCAAACCAGAGAAACCTCGACTCATGATAGCCATACCCGTAAGGTCCATGCTATTTTTAGTGATACACCTGATGCTGCCTAATTACCTCATATTCCTTCCATCGAGGAAATTCTAGCCTGAAGTCCTCCACCTGCACTTGAATCCACCTCACCTATTCCTCCACCCATAGAGGAACACCTTTCACCTCCTTCCTCACCCTTAGAGGAGCCTTCCATTAATATCAAGACTATTTCACCTTTGGCTTCTCCACTTAGGGAACCGTCACCCACCATACTTCTTCAGTTCATGAAGGATACTTGTTTATCTCCTCCTCACGAGAGGAGCACCCATCATCTCCTCCACCCACGAGAGGAGCACCCGTTATCTCCTCCACCTACAGAGGATCACACATCATCTCCTCCACCTATAGAGGAGCACCCATTTTCTCCTCCACCTATCAAGGATCCAAAGATATACCTTTTCCCTCTAGGTGATCATTCTCCATCAGCTACCCAAGATCATTTCGACCTAATTTTAGCTCTCTTAACCACGGAAGCCGAAGCTAGAAAATTCCACATATCTAAGACAAATTTTACTAGAATTGCCATTAGGTCCTCATCAACCTCACTTACAGACGTGCCATTCTTGCGCTTAGTCTGATCACTTAGATTATGTGGATAGAGCCTTACTTTGGGGGTGTCTTACGCTTCTATCTCAACAAAAATGTAGATGTCACTTGCTGGCGACACTTCCACTATCTACCAAAAACATTTCTGCCAATTAAACCAAGCACAACCACCTCTATCGTAACTTCTTCCACGATACCCCTCATGGCTCAAACCACACCCCTACCCATAACCCAACGCACATCTACACCCAAGCCTACACTTACATCATCTTCTTCGCCTAAACCCAACACTACCTTAGGGGTCATCCCAACCACCAACCTTACTCATCCACCCATCAAATTAGATTTAGCTACATCCTCCAAGGCCAATACCAAACCTACTCCAACACCCAAATAGAAGAGCCAATTCCATAAATCTCATACTCCAACCTCACCAATCACACCTTCATCCTCTTCGTCTTTAAGACCTCACCCTTCTAACATGGTTAAGAAACCTCCACCCGCCGGTAAACTAAAAACACAGCAGCCCATTCCACCATTGCAAACCTCAAACATACCCAAGTGCCCGCCATGAATTATGCCCACATCTGCAACATCTTTACCACCCATACCTCTAATACCATCAATAACTCCTTCACTACCCATGACACTTTAGTCTCTTTCCCTCACACCTCCGGCATGAACTACACCATCTACCTTCAAAACACCTCAATTATCCCCATGGGTAATGTGCCCTCTTCCCCCATCCACCTTTCCCTCTATATCTCGTGTGCCCATATCACCTTTACCCAAGAAGGTACAACCTAAGGACAAATATTCACTACCCTCCAATAAGGTAGTTAAAACAACCACACACTCTCTTTCCAGTTCATTTACCATATCCCCACCCAAACAAACACGATTAATACCCAATACTGCATGAACACCCAAAACCATAGCTCGACCTACTCCCCCTGCAAAGACCATTCCTCCACAATCAACCGCACCTACGCCCAAACCCATTTTCACTTCCCATTGCGATCCACTAAGCGGGGTCCTGCGCCAAAATCTTAACCAACCTTCTTGAAACTTCTGTCATCACATTACCACCTCTCAGACCTTATGACCCACTCAAACCCAAACCAAAGGGGTTTGACGACACCAAAATTTGTGCCTACCATTGTGTGCCAGGACATGATGTAGAGAATTGTAAGGCTTTGAAAAAAATTCTTATCCAATTATGCCCTCCCGAAGAAACTAGAAAAATTTGACGATGATGACCTTCTTGATGAAGACCCCATTTCACCAACACCCATTCCCACAACTCTTCCCTCATTTCCTACTCAATGACCTAGACCTTTACCCCCACAGCTCTTAGAACCACCTCCGAGATTTGAAATTAACATGGTTTGCATCAACGACCTCACCAAACCTCCACCCAAATGTCGATGTGCCTAGCTCATCTCACAAGGTTCCTTCTTGCCATTGGGATTTTTCCCTTTGTGTCACCATACCTTTCATGGCTCACCTACCTTGCCTACCTCCCCACCTCAGATCAACATGATCCATGTTGCTACCCATGCTCAGAAGGAAAAAGGAAAGGAAAAGGAAACTGACTCACCAACCAATCCTATACCCAACATACCATTTGTACCCACACCTAAAATCACTATCTGCGGCCCCACATATCCTATTTCTAATGGGGTCACACACCACGCGATGCTCAAACAACTACACCAATCCCCCCTCAAAATATCCTTATATGACCTCATCCAAACCTCATAATCCCATCGTCAAGCTCTCATGGAGGTCCTGCAATCTATAGAGGTTTTACCCAATGACCCTACACCCATAGGCTCCATTATTACACCCCATCATGTAGTCTCTCTCACCAAATTTCCACCTTTATCCACACCTTAACCTACTCACCAAGTAGCCTCCCTTAGCTTCTATGAGGAAGAGATCGCTCTTTGCAAAAATGATTATCTAGACCTAGTGCTCTTCATCTCTGTCCACATTGATAATATATGTGTACGACATGTTATGATTGATGGGAGCACTAACATTAATATAATTTCATCCCATGCATTCACTCAAATGTGCATACCTGACAATTGCATGCATAAACATCCTGTCATGTTGCATTCATTCAATGATGCTATCACCTCTACACTAGGCAATGTCATCCTCCATGTTTGTGTGGGCCCCCACACTGTTCCAGAGTTATTTTATGTCTTGGAGGGGGAATTTCAATATAACCTATTGCTTGGCAGACCTTGGATTCATGTCATGGGTTGTGTCCCTTCCACTTTACATCGTTGTGTGAAGTTCGAGCATGAAGGACACACCTATACCATTCTAGCTGACCCATCACCTTTTAAAACTTGCAACATGCTTTACTGACCTAATGACATGCTCATACCCATCAAAGCATCTACCTCCACAACCACTACCACATCACTTACACCTCCCCTCACCAGGGCGGCCGCTACCTTAACCTCACCTACATCCTCCATTCCTACCTGCTGCCTGCACAACCTCCACATCCGAACCATTAACCACCAAATTCGTTAGCTCCTCCCCCAATCCAACCTCTAACACGTCATCTATCCATCTACCCACATACCAACCACTGATCCTTGGAGGGCATTTTTAATGCCTCACTCACGGGGAGTATCACTTATATAGTTGTAATCATTTTTAATCCTATCACAAAAGGAAGAACCCCTTGCACATCGGCCTATCACCCGGAACGATGCTGAGTGTTCACACGAGGCCTTTGTCATCACCAATCCGGCACTATGATAATTATTCACAGGAACTCCTCGTGCTATGATTATTTACTAATGCATAACTTTTAGTTTGGTGGATGTAATCTGGAAACACAACAACAAACATAACACAAGAATACCATAGACTATGATAAGAAGGAATGATGATAAATCTGAAATATCAGTGTAAATTATAATATCAACATGAAATTGTTACAATCTCACCCATGAGGTACTTCAAGTGTTATTGACTTCACTTGCCTTCCAACAATAACTATGGGAGAAACTTCACAATTACACCTCTTAATGGATTCTTTAACACACCTTCAAAATGATGGCTTTCTTTACACACTTACTCATACAATATTTCTCACTACTTCCTTCTATGCTAAATGAGGGGGGTGGCCTCTCTATTTATAGAACTTCTAGGCTTATCCATCCTATCTCTAATATAGGATAAGAAATCCATTCTGACGAATCATATTCCACATACCTTAACTCTTATCTCATACATGTAAGCTTATCTTTTAAGATAAGATAAACCTTATCATTTCACATGGGTTCCACATTTTTAGTCTTTTTACAAATAAAAGTCACAATATATTTATGACCTCACTCCTTGTCCTTATTACCAATATAATATTTCTAATTCCTAATCATGTAGACCCTACTTCTCTACTTACCCCAACTTTGACATTTTAAGATTACCGGACCACTTATGACAAATATTAACTTTTTACCACAACATTCCTATTGTACTTTTGACTATTACCATACTATACATTATTGGTGGTGTCATCTTGGCGGTGCCATTATCTTCTATTATGCTACTACTAATTATACTTAACAACATTCTATTCCTAATACACACATTAATGAAATAGAAATTACGGATAAAAATTTTAGTGTCGACATCTTCCCCCTTCCTAGATTCTACTCATCCTCGAGTAGACTATTCTGGTGCTTGGAAAATCTTTAGCTTGTCGTGGTTGACCCATTTCGTAATGGGAGTGCCATCCAATTCCTCCAGTCGGTATGTACCATTTTCATGCACATGACTCTTTATTTTGTAGGGCCCCATCCATTTTGGAAGAAATTTTCTTTGTCTTCTTTTTTTGTATCTCGAATCATATACTAGGACCAAGTCATTCACATGAAATGGAGACCAATGGATATTTTGATCAAAGTATTCCATCTGCTTCATTTTCTTCCTATAGCTTGTATCCTTCGCTATTTCCCTCATTTCCTCTAGCAAATGAAGATGTACCAACCTTTCTTTTACTGAATCACTTTCATCCATCCTTTCATTTTTCATAACTCTCACAGTGGAAATATCAAACTCAATATGAAGAACTGGATCAATGCCATAAGCCAACTGAAATTGGGAGTATCCTGCTTGCTTGACTTTGATGTTGCTCTATATGCCCACAATGTTGCATGAATCCTTTTATCCCACTTATGTACTGCAAGGTTACATCTTTTGCTAGAATTTAACATAACACAAAATTTGTTTGTTCCACTGTCCATTTGTGCTTGGCTTGTATGTTGTTGCCTTCCGTGCTTAATAGAAAACTTGTTGACTAGGGCTTTACCACCTCATTAATGAAGTGGCTTCCTTGATCTGTTACAATTTCTAATGGACAACCAAATCTGGTGACAATGCGTTCATATATGAACCTTGCCACTTCATCCATGGAAGCTATTTTCAATGGCCTAGCTTCAACCCACTTGGTTAAATAATCATGTGGAAACTACAATATACTTATTTTGGCATGGGGTAGTTGGAAGTGGACCTTCAATGTCTATTCCCCAGGTTTTCAAAGGGACCAAGTGGAAGAATAGGGCATAATGGAGCTGATGAAGTCTTACGGTTGCCATGTGTTTGACAAATATCACATGTCTTACAATAGTTATAACAATATTTAAAAAGAGTGGGCGGTGATAACTGCATCCAAGATCCTTCTTGCTTATAAGTTGTCAAGAGAAGTGCCTACACATGTACCATTGTGGAATTCTTCTATCGCTCCTTCCCTTGATCACGTCCAACTCCCTCTTTTACTATCCATCGGGTCCTATTCGAAATAATACTCCATGAATAATAAAATATGGACGAGTGGCTTGAGTAATCTTCCTCTTAGTCTTTGCATTGACACCATCAGGAAACTTGAATTCATTTAGATAATTCCAAATATCTATGTATTCACTACGGATTGTGTCAAGGGATAACAATTCTGCATTTGAGAAATCATCATCATCACAAGATGAACCTAAACCATCATAGGCTCGAGAGAGTGCAGCTCCATTGACATGCTTCTTTCATGGCCTATCTATAATATCAAATTCAAATTCTTGTAGCAAAATTATCCATCTTGCTATCCTCCCTGATGGGTTAGGCTTATTGACAATATATTTTAGAGCCTGATGATTTGTTACAACTATAAATTTCTGCCCTAGCAAGTAATTTCTAAACTTCTTTACAAAAAAATGATAGGTATAGCCTCTTTTTTCATTCAAGTATAATTTACCTCATCACTTTGCTCATTTTATCTGCTCCTAAAGTAAACTGGATGTTCATTCCCATTTTCATCCTTTTGGCTCAAGTACTTCCTAGTGCTACATCTCGAGGCATCAATGTACATAATGAATGTATTTCTCCAATCTGATTCTTTAAAATAGGTGAAGACACCGGGGGGCTTCCTTCGCTTGTTTAAAATCTTCATGTGCCTTATTTTTTCTGTTCATAAGTAACATCCTTCTTTAAAAAATGGGTTAGTGGTCATGTAATCTTTGAGAAATTCTTGATGAACCTTCTATAGTAACCCACATGGCCTAAAAATGATCTCAACTTACTTTTATTCATAGGAAATGGTAACTCTTTGATGTTTGAAACTTTATTAGGATCAATACCAATACCATCTCTGGATACAACATGCCCTAACAAAATACTTTTAGAACATCCAAAGACACACTTTGTAGGGTTTAGTGAGGCTTGTGCTTTATCTAACCTTTGAAATGTTGTTTATTGGTGAGTGCAGCTGCATTGACATGCTTCTTTTATGGCCTATCTATAATATCAAATTCAAATTCTTGTAGCAAAATTATCCATCTTGCTATCCTCTCTGATGGGTTAGGCTTATTGATAATATATTTTAGAGCTTGATGATGATGCATTACAACTATAAATTTCTGCCATAGCAAGTAATTTCTAAAATTCTTTACAACAAAAATGATAGCTAGAGCCTCTTTTTTCGGTTATAGTATAATTTACTCAAAGACCTTTGCTCATTTGTTTGCTCTTAAAGTAAACTGGATGTTCATTCCCATTTTCATCCTTTTGGCTCGAGTACTTCCTAGTGTTGCATCTCGAGGCATCGGTGTACACAATGAATGGCTTGCTCTAATCTGGATTCTTTAAAATAGGTGAAGAAACTAGGGCTTCTTTTAGTTGTTTAAAAGATTCATGCGCCTTATTTCTTGATTCTTAAGTAACATCCTTCTTCAAAAACTAGGTTAGTGGCTATGTAATCTTTGAGAAATTTTTGATGAATCTTCTATAGTAACCCACATGGCCTAAAAATGATCTCAACTTACTTCTATTCATAGGAAATGGTAACTCTTTGATTTTTGAAACTTTATCAGGATCAGTACCAATACCATCCCCTGGATACAACATGCCTTAACAAAACACCTTTAGAACATCCAAAGACACACTTTGTAGGGTTTAGTGAGGCTTGTGCTTCATCTAACCTTTGAAATGTTGTCTCCATCTAGTGTAGGTGGTCCATCTTGCTCCCATAGATGTAAAAATCATCCGAGAAATACTCGATGAAGTTCCCAATGTAGGGTCCGAACACCCTATTCATCAAGCGCTAGAACGTTCTTTGGAGCATTACACAACCCAAAAGGTATAATTTAAAGCAAACGCGTTCCCCAAGGAGTAGTGAACGTGGTCTTCGATAATCTTTCTTTGCTATATGAACTTGGTTGTATCCGCTATATCCATTAGCAAAACTATAACACTCTGGTAGCTACTTTGTCCAAAATCTGATCGAGAATGGAAGAGGGTAATGATCCTTCTTTGGTGCCTTGTTGAGCTTCCTATAATCAACACAAATACATAGTTTCCCATTATTTTTTATTGAAATCACAATGGGAGAAACCCATTCTGAATTCTCCACAAAGAAATATGAATCTTGCATCAAGTAACTTATCTATTTCATCTTTTACAGTCTTGGAAAATTAGGATTCATTCTATATGGCATTTTCTTTATGGGCTTAGCACCATCTACCAGCTCAATAGAATGTTCTACCCAACTTACTTGACATATTTCCTTGTAATCAAAAGTGAATAGGTGTATGTACCTTTGAAAGAGTTGGAGGTAAGATTCCTTCTCATTCTCTATCACAACATCACCAATATTTATTTGTTAGAGACGATCATCAATTTATTCTTCAGATAATTTTATGGGGTTATGAGTCGGTGTGACTTGAAGGATATCCATGACCGAAACATCAACTTCACTTTCTTCATCTTCAGTGTCCACTTCACTGGTACTAGAGTAATCAGAGGATGTCCAATCATCAATTTCATCACTTGAATCCACAGGTTCTACCTTATGATGCCGAGGGATCATGTTTATATTCACCCTCTATCTACCACGTCCAAGTGTCAAAAAGCCTTCATTTCAGTAGTTTCTTGCATGAACTCTCCTTAGCCATGGTCTTCCCAACAACATTGGGTACGTAACAGTACCATTTTTCATCACCTAAAAGTCTACCACACATACAACACCCATAATAGATATTGCCACATTTGAAACAACACCTTCTGGTTTAGTTTTTCCCTTATTTAATGACCTTAACATAAGTGTTGAGGGGTGATCAATTTTTAAACCCAAAATATTCATTACAGACTCGATCATTACATTAATTGCAGCACCTCCATCAACTAAGACATCATGAATTGAAATACCATTACATAATACGTCAAGTTGTGGAGCATAGGGATCCACCTCTTGCCTCCAAAAGGGGACCTTAACCTCCTTCCTTCATCGAGCATTGAGTCCACTTCGCAGCTCCCGCCTCTTCTCAAAAGACATAGCCAATAGTTGGCCATATGTAATATTTTGACAGGCCTTTTGGACAGATTTTCTAAGATGGAGTATGGTCCTTGTCCTGTGAAATCGAGAAAATCATGCACACCCAACTTTCTTCTCCTATGTTTCTTACTAGTTTCTCTTTCATCTTCTTAGGATCATTTCCATCTTGGTTATCTTTTTCTTTCTTTCTTTTTTTTGTTACAAACACATCTACTTCATTATTTATGCTCTTATCTACTACATCAAAAGAATTCACAGGTGCTTTTCCTTTATCATTATCTCTTGTACCGGATGTAGAAGCTCTATCTAGACAATTATACTTATAATGACCCTTTTTATAACAACCATAACATACAACTTCAGAAATATTTCTTTTTGGACCTCTATCTCCTCCCTGAGAACTAAATTATTTTCCTTGAAGAAGATTAATAGTTAACTGACCCATCTTCTTGAGCAGATCTTCATACTCAGTAGATGTACTAGGAGAAAGATTTGTGCTCACCGAGAGTGGTTGTGGATTCTGGACCAAAGGTGCTGGTGTAGGCTCTACTTTAGCAACAATTTCTTTGGGCTCCTCTTCCATGCTTTCTTCTTGCCTTCTTGCAATCTCCTTTGCTTTTTCAATGGTAGTTGGGTGGTCATACTTCACTCGTTGTCTGATCTCTGGCTTCATCCCAAGAATGAAGTGCTTACAGAGGAGATTATCCATGCCATTCATCAACCCTTCGCTAATCCTTCCTTCCGGATCTGGGCATCGAACTTCCTCCTTATCTCTAGAACACGAGCATGATAATCCCTTATCTTCTCCTTCTCTCCTTGGATAGCTTTGTGATATCGATCATGAGATCTGCATATTTCTGTTGTTCACCAAATTCTTCAAGAAAAATTTCAGTTAATAAATCCCATGAGTTTTTCACATTATCACCTAGTGTTTCAAACCACTTAAGGGCTGAACCATCCAAAAAGGTAGGAAAAAATTCAGTCCATTGTTCCCTTCTTATAAGGCCATTACAAATACAAGATCGTTTAAACTCTTGAATGAAAGAGGAAGCATATTCATTAGATTGGGCTGAAAAAATAGGAATCTTCCTTATTTCCAAAAGTAACCACAGTGAAATACCAACCCACAAGTACAATCAACAAGACTTATGTACACAAATAATTGGAATCACTATTATAGAAAATAGAAATGATCATGGTAAACTATGGTAAAACTTGACTTACTGCGGTAAAAACTGACTTTACTGTGGTAAACACTATTCACGATAAAAAGTGAAGTTATTGCGGTAAATATTATTCACGGTAAAAAGTGACTTTACTGCGGTAAATACTATTCACGGTAAAAAGTGACTTTACCATGGTAACTACTATGCACAGTAAAAACAAGGTTACCCTCCAAATGTTTTCGGAGACTAATTGAGAATATCTCTCCGAAAATCCACCAACGAGGAATGGTTACGCAGCGGAACCAAAATGTCATCACCAATCTAGCACTATGATAATTCTTCACCAGGGAACTCCTCGTGCTATGATTATTTACTAATGCACAACCTTTAGTTTGGTGGATGTAATCTGAAACACAACAACAAACATAACAAAAGAATACCATAGACTATGATAAGAAGGAATGATGATAAATTTGAAATATCGGTGTAAATTATAATATCAACATGAAATTGTCACAATCTCACCCATGAGGTACTTCAAGTCTAACTTCACTTGCCTTTCAACAATAACTATGGGAGAAACTTCACAATTACACCTCTTAATGGCTTCTTTAACACACCTTCAAAATGATGGCTTCCTTTACACACTTACTCATACAATATTTCTCACTACTTCCTTCTATGCTAAATGAGGGGGGTGGCCTCTCTATTTATAGAACTTTAGGATTATCCATCTTATCTCTAAGATAGGATAAGAAATCCACTCTGATGAATCATATTCCATACCTTAACTCTTATTTGTACATGTAAGCTTATCTTTTAAGATAAGATAAACATTATCATTTCACATGGGTTCCACATAAAATTCATAATATATTTATGACCTCACTCCTTGTCCTTATTACCAATATAATATTTCTAATTCCTAATCATGTAGACCCTACTTCTCTACTTACCCCAAATTTGAAATTTTAACATTATCGGACCATGTACAACAAATATTTACTTTTTTATTACCACAACATTCCTATTGTACTTTTGGCTATTAGCGTACTATACATTATTGGCATTAATCGCTTCGGCAGTGACGTTATCTTCTATCGGACGCTTACTACTAATTATGCTTAACAACATTCTATTCCTAATACACTCATTAATGAAATAGAAATTACGAACAAAAATTTTAGTGTCGACGGCACACGCAGGTGATGAGTCTCTCTTTTATGTGAGTCTAGTGGGAAGCATTATCTATGATTAGTGTAAGAGTATTTAGTAAGGAAGTTGAGACATACAAGAACCATAGGGCTCGAAATGGCCTCCAGGATCCTTGCAGGTTACTTTAGACCGAGTTCTCTAATAGATTCCATAACATATACTATAACAAAAATAAAGATATAACCATTCATTCATATCATGAAAGGAAAGAGAACTCATATGAATTAAACCCATTGATATTCATATCTATTTATAACAGGTAACCTTAATATATTCATTGATTCATTACAAAGTGTCACAGAGTGCAGACCACAGTCATTGGCATCACTAGACGTATGTAGCTAAGCTAACAGAAAAGAAAAATACAACTCCATGCTTAGTACATCCTTTCCTAAACCAGAATATCCACTCGTAGAAATTCTGCAGAGCTTTGCTCACTCTCTAACCTACTATGTCCCATGTATATCTCCCCCTATGTGTGTATATCTCTCTCTCTATATATCTATTCCCGTGGGAGGAACTTTTATTTATCACATTCCCGATGCCAACTTGTCTTGCCGCACCCTCAGATCCATCGCCAAGTGTCGAATGTGGTCCTCCAAGCAAACATGTTCCTTCAAGCCTGAGCTCTCCATTCCATCTCATGATGATCTTCTAGAAGATTCCATCTAGGCATGCTCTTTTCTGGGCCAACCTATTGCTAGGCTGACATCTTATCCGCGTGCAACCGATCACGCTTTTCGTGTTCTACCTTGGGTGCTCAAATTGGCTATGTCCCAAACCTCCTTTTGTGCATCACGTGAGCTATAGGCCTTTCTCTTGCATGCTTTTTCCTTACGTGCCATCTAGTAACTGGGATCCCACGTGCCCATGCGCCTTTATACTTGGTCAATAATCTAGGGCTGAACATCACCACACACTATGCCTGTTCTCCGTCCTTAGAAACATTTTACTTGACCAAGAGGCAAGTTGTTTTATGGGACCAAGATGTAGACTTATACTTTACAAAAATGAATAAGGAATGAAAGAATAGGGGAAAGAATGAAGAAATGGGGGAAGGGCATCAATTCAAAAGGCTGGGAAATTCCTTTCGTAGATCTACCTCTAGCTTGTTCCACACTTTGACCTTGTCCTTCACCTTCTAGCATAGGTCGCCCACTAGGGTGCTTACTTCATCAAAGCTTAGGCCAATTCCCTGGGTGCCCAAAGTGTCCACAATCTGCTCCAATTCCTTACCTAAGTCTGCAAGCTTATCCATTCTTCTGGTAATTTGGGGATATAGTTCCTTCACTCGGCCTTAATTGAGCTCCTTAAAGCCTCAATTGCCTCTAATTTCTTTTCTACCTTAGCCAAAACCTTGTCCCTCTCTACCCTGTTCCCTTTATTCTTTTTGTAGACACCAAATTTGTGTCTTACGACACCCTGTGCCCCGCATCTCACTTCGCAACCTAACCTCATCACCTAAACCTTACACAATTATTTATCAATTACCTTATAATTAATAAATCCACATCGCCTTACCTACCACCTCATTTTGCCACCTCATCATGACCTAGTCTTAACCCTAAACTAACCTAATTAAGACCTATAACTTGGTCCACATTTCACACCTATGACTAATTACTCCTTACCCGCACCAAAAACCAACTTCATAATGACTTGACCAAGCCCGCTACCAATCCCTCGGAAGAAAAGGAGGGAAAGCTGGCTATTTTACCAAAAATAGCCCGCTTTGACCTGACCGATACCGGTTCTACTTTCGACCGCCGTCGGTTACGTAATCTATCGGTTCCCGTAAATGACCACTTCCAAGAAAACAAAGGGATCAGATTTTCATTTGATCGGGAAGAAAAAGAAGAAATCATCGAGAGGATCTGGATTTGCTTGGTCGAGCAGAGACAAGTGAAGAAATAAGAAGAGTTTGCAGAGAAGGACATCAAGCCCAAGATCCCATGTTGAATAACTTGAGCCCAGTAACACTCATCCGAGCATCAGAAGAGGAGATAACTCATCTTGGATTGTCAGATCATCCAACTTGGGTCCTGTCTTCATCATCACAGTCCTGAAACCTGCATCTGCATCAGGGACGAGTAAGTAGTGTTTTATATGTTTCTAAGCACCATTTTCTTGAGCCTGTTGATTAATAGTAATCATAAGTTTATTCCCAGATCTACTACCAGCAACATACTGCACTTAACCTTCACCCATACATCCTCATATTGCCCAGAAGGCCATTTTACCACACTCTGAGTCTTCCCTATCCTCCCATCATTCCCCTCAGCCATCCACCAATCTTAATAACCCCACAATCACCTTGCAACCAACCCCTATCCGAAGCAATTAGATTGCCGACCCTACCAAGTATCATTTATCCCCTACCGGCAGCGGTTCTCTAACGTGGTTGGTTATCCGATTGACCGGCGTCGGTCATCTGTGACTTATACCGCCAAAACCTTTTTCTCGCCTATTTGCTACTAACAACTCCGAGATCCATCCTGGTTTATCCTCTAACTCAACTTTGAATGTATCAACGACCCGATGAACCGAACAAACAAAATGACGCTTTATTATTGATAGTTTAGCTTCTATTGCTTTGTAGACGAGATACCTAAATCGTGATTTTGTAATATCTTTCTTTATTATCATTTGTGTTAAATCATATTAAAAGGGGAACTGACCACCTTCGAAAGGAAGTTTTATATTTCTGGGCCTAAGGCAGCTCCCTCATTTATTGTCTAATTAAAATTTGGTGGTCTTGTATTCTTACTTGCAGGTTGTCCTTCCAAGACAAAAAGGAGTTCTTCACAGGTTGATCTGATCTTTCTCTACTGGTACACGCACACCATCTCATCATTCAATGTATTCCTCCTAGCCCTAACCCTTATCTGTTTCTCAAAGGAATGATAGGATAGAAGCAAGTCTATTCTGCAGAGCCGAAACATTCCGTGCGAAACATTTTGGCACGCCCGGTGGGACCTATTTTGGGTTTCTGTTTCTCTTGCTTGCTTTCGTCTTAGGAAGCATACTTGCTGTTGTTGTTTTTGTTATATTTAGTAAAGAATTTGTCTTGCTTTCCTAGTTTCGCATTAGTGAAAGTCATCTTATTTGCTTCATCGAATATCATTTTCGATTTGGGTTTTAAAACACGTGCATTACATTCTTTCTTCTTGCTTTTTCAATTCTAGTGAACATAGACTAAGTAATGTCGTATTACGTGGGGGTGATTTCCACGGTGTTGACAGGAAATTGATCTTACTTTCACTTCACGACACATACCGAATCACTTCATAATTAACACAACACCTCAAAACATCCCCCTTTTCAAAGTGGTATTCCTCCACCCGATTGAGGTAGCCTTATAAGCCAAAACAAACTAGACATTTCCCCTAGTCTTTTGTTTAGGATTGATGACATTCCGCGTATAAAGGCATAAGCCCACAATAATTAAAATTAACCCTAGGGTTAGTCTCTGGATTTGCGTGTGCATCTTGCTTGTTTTCAGTTCTGTTTTCTCTGTTATACACTATCTTCTGTGATCACCTTAGAACAATTTGATAAATGTCTGAAAGCGTTGTTAATAAAATCAAAAGCTTCTTATATTTTATTATACTAGTCTTATTACACCGACATCGGTTACCTGACCGACGTCGGCTATAGTCTAACCTCGACATCGGTTATCGGACCGATATCGATTCTTGTCTTTTTGAGTTCCCGACAAACCAACAACCTACCAATTTCACCATTCTCGAAATCCGTTTCTCTTTCCCGATAGATTGAAACCCTCACTGTACTCTGTCCCATGGTTGTTATCACTCGAAAGCAAGCCGCCACCATGGTTTCACATGCTTGTTCTGTGCCTTTGCACGAATCACCCCCTTCACATTCTCAGGGGGGAATCCTATGGACACCAAGGTGAGGTTCTCAAATTCCCGTAGGAGATAAGGAATTTGCCAAATTTCTGATGCTAATCTGCGCTGTCATAATACTATTTGTCTCATGCCCTTGACCAGTACACCCAACGGCAACTCGTTGTTGGCATGCCTATCTATCGGTATAGCTGCTCATTTAGCCCCTTCTCTCGCCTTTGATAACTCCATTTTTCCTTCCGCATCCTTAGTCCTGCCGCCTACCTCAGCAGACTTCAAGGGTCCATACGGCCTGATTGGCTTTCCTTTGGTTAATCTTGGGCCTAACATGTCATTACTGCCAATCGCTCCCACCTCGTCTCTCTTACTTGTTGTTCCGTTCATGACTTGCTCTCTGCCACCTATCCATGCGAGCTTTCCTTCTCAAGCTCACTGCCACCTTTTCATTTCCACACACATATCCGGTAACCTCAATAACTTATATAGGACATCCTTATTCGGTTGCCTCAACACATTCGTCCTCCATACCTTATCAACATTTAACCCCACCATTGTCTAAGCGGTGGTCCTTGGCCCAACTTGCCTCCATTTACCACAACCACACCATCATCTCATCCAACTACCGATTTAATTAAACAAATGATGGACAAAATACAAAATCTAGAGGCTTCTGCTTTGTGAAGTCGTAGCGCCTTGACATACGAGCAAGTTTTCGAGCCCATCCACCCTTCGGTCCCCTTCATTCATATCCTCCTCAATAGAATTACCAAAGTTTACCCGTTTTAACAAGTAAGGAGGACCCTCAACAACACTTGTGATCATTTAGACATGCACTTTGTCGATTGCTCACGACGACGCTTTACTACTCCGCACCTTTCCCATGTCCTTATCAGGACCCGCTTGGAGTGGTACGTGCTTTAACCTAGCACTCAATCTTCTCTTTTAACCAAATAGCCCAATCTTTCTTGGATCATTTCTCCATTAACATTGCCAAGAAAGTATCTATCACCGACCTCTATGCCATTCGATAATTTGAAGATGAATCTATCGCAGATTTCGTTAGATTATGGCGGGCCTTATCAACCAACTTACGTATGCCTTGCCTCGCACCGAACTTATCGAACTATTTACGTGGGCTTGCTTTAAGCACATCTCTCCTACCCTCCAAATTCAAACTTTCCGTACATTTGATTTAGGCCTTTACTATGGCTCAAAACTAGAGATTCGAGCCTTAGAGGAAGAGAAATTGCGGTTGCATGCAACAAAACCCCACTTTCCGAACCCAAGATTCCACCAACAAACCCAACACCACCAATCCTCACCCATCGATGCGCTTCAAATCAAAGGGGCCGCTGCACGCGGTGATGGTCAAATCCCAACCACCGTCTAATACCCCGCCAAAACCACCTATAAGTATAAAGAAGAGCCCATCAACTACACTCCCTTGGGAGAAACGTATGGTGTGATATTGGAAAAATTGCTTAAAGCAGAGTCATTACCTTACCTCTGTTAAACCTCATTCTAGGTTTGATTCCACTCGCGCCATACCTTCTTGGTACAAAGAAAATGACTGTGAACTTCCACCGCGTGAAGGGACACGGTCATGAGAACTGCAAGATGTTGAAAAACATAGTGCAGAAATGGTTGATCACGGGGATATAGCCCTCGATAATCCTAACGCCCCTGCTAACCGAAATTTGAAAATATTCAACAAACCATTCCCGAATCATTCTTCTAACAGTAATCTAAACCAAGATATCTTAGCCGAGGAGAGTGTTCATGAGATCCATGCAGTCTTCGATTCCCAGCCAAAGACCTCCATCGAACAAATTCTGAATCAAACCTCTTCACTAACGCAGGAAACCGAACCCCCTTCCTCACCATCAAGACAAACTGAAATCCTTGCCGTTCCTTTACCCATCAAGGAATTAACTACCCAGAGTTCCCTTCTCACAAATGAGCCTTCTTACACCACATCCTTACAAGACTGTGAGCGGATGTTATCTAATTTATCTATTTCCCAAACGTCTCCTTCTACCATTCTTGCTGTATAAGAGGAAGGCTCGCCACTTCTTTTGTCATCCTTAGACGAGAAACCTCTTGAACCGACATCACCACATTCTTTAAACATGACGGATCCTCTCAAACACGCCCTCCTACCTATTAGTCCTTCATCACCTAAATCTTTTCAACAACCGGTTGACCTCTTAACGCCTATCGATACAGTGCCTCACCTACCCCCTGTATCACACCCACAGTGGACCGGAATCACAACCCACCTTTCTTCCATACAAAAGTTCCTATTCACACGTGAGGACTGTCATTCCCCAGAAGATAGACAGGTCCTATGGGAACGTTTGAGTACGCCATATTCTACTCAAATGCAAATGATCAATCCTGATGCCTCTACCATATACCCGAAGTGTTTACAGAAGCTTAAAATGCCTATGTCCTCATCTTCACCCCCCTCATCTCTACCAAATACCTCATCCACTTCTATTAACCTAACCAAATCTTCCCCTACGCTTGGGACCTCACCCATACCTAGTCTAACACACCCACCTAAGCGGCTTGATTTATCTAAAAATAAAGCCGTCCATCCCATTAGGAGACAGACTCAATCTCCTCAATCTATGCCGTTAACACAACTAAAACCCTCGTCGTCACACCTACCTTCCATATTGGGACCCCATCCCTCTACCTTACATCAATATATCATACCTCCTGCATTTTCTTTAAAGCGACCTACGCCTTTGCACCCATCTACGAAATCCAAGGGTATAACAACACCGCTACCACCGCGTATCCCGTCCACCTATCAACCCTAAACAAATTCCATCATCAAAAGATTTGTTTTCTGTCACTCATATTTCTACGTGGTTATTTTCTGATACCACATCATCTATGGCCTCATCATCCAACCTAGCTTCTGCATCAAAGAAGACTCGCTTTAGTTAAAACCCATTATCAAAACTCCTTGGCTAAACCACCCCCATACGAACCAACCCCACCACGTCATCACCAGAATCGACCTACAATAGCCTCATTTTCCTCCGAATTTGACCCACTCAAAGGGTCTTACGCTAAAATCCTTGCTATGTTGGTAGAGAATGCGACCATTTCCCTACCCCACTTAGATCTTATGATCCATCTAAACCTCGACCTATAGGTTACGATGAGTCTAAAATCTGCGCTTACCCACAAGACACCAGGGACATGACGTAGAGGGATGCAAAGCATTGAAAGCCATACTTTGTCCGTCACCTCTCTTAGATAGAAAAGTTAAGAAAGACAACTTACAAAGAGAGAGACCTTTAGCTTCATTCCCTCTCTTATACCACCTGTCCCCGCCTCACCAAGATCTATCATTATTACAGCCCCACCTCTCAAAGACCATGACCTATCCTACCATCTTCCTCTCGTATTCACAAGATCAATATGATTAGTGTTACTACTCGAGGGTAGAAAAACAATGGGAAAGCGAAAGAAAACACACCTACGGCATCTCTTTCTCCGTCCACCATCCCGATTGCACCACCACCTAAAGTGGTTATTCGCGGACCCGCCTATCTCATCTCTAATGGCATTGCCCACCGAACTATGATCAAACAGCTTCACCAATCACCTGTAAAAATGACATTGTATGATCTCATTCAGACTTCTCAATCTCATCGACAAGCTCTCGTTGAAATCCTTCAAGGGATAGAGGTTTTACCTAATGAAACCTTGCACATTTACCTCTATTCTAACACCCAATCACGTTACTTTGCTCACCAAACAATCTATCTCCCCCAACCACTGCGTTCTGACAAGCCAGCCGCTTTGTCGGTTTCTCCGAAGATGAAATTATCGAATTTGGTGCCAAGATCTCGACCTTCGCTTTTTCATTTCAGCGTATGTTCGGGATATTCGGTGCGTCGTGTTATGATTGACGGGGCTAGCCTAAACATCATCTCTTCAAAATCCTTCCAACAAATGAATATCCCTTCTAGTTGCATGTGCCAACCCCATCATGTTGCGATCATTCAATGATGCCATTACTTCTACTTTAGGCACCGTGATCCTTAACATTCGTGTAGGACCACGTACTCTACCCGAACTCTTCTACGTCCTTAAGGGAGAGTTCCAATACAATATGTTGTTAGGCCGCCCTTGGATCCGGGCTATGGGATGCGTTCCCTCCACCTTACATAGATGCATAAAATTTGAGTATGAGGGGAAGTCCTACACCATAAAGCTTATCCTCCCCCTTCAAAACTTGCAATATGTTGTATCACCCTAATGATGTGCTTGTACCAGTCAAGACACCCATTCATCCAACCCAACCATCCACTTCAACCACAACCCAGCCATCCACTTCCAACGCACCTACACCTTCCACCAAAGAAACCGCCGTTACAAATATTACTTCCTTTCCCGCAGATAACATCCCAACCTCCAAGCCCTTAGTAGATGTTTTTCAATGCCTTATGCTAGGGGAGTACCGCTTTATATAACGTTAGCTCTTTCCATACCCCGGCAGAGTACTTCTGACGATTACATGCACATCCCTCTATGACCGCGCGTGGGGGAGGTAATCTCTTATGGACCACCCCATTGCCGCACCAACCTAATGTATGGGGGTGTTGACGCATCCTCCGTTACCCTCCGAACCTCCTCTTGGTGTGGTTCCTTCCAATCCGATTTTCAATACTTGACAAATCGTCGTTTCTTCCCTCACCTTCTTCGACTGTTTGTCTTGGAAAGGCTTTGGTTTTGGTCTTTATGAACAAGGCCGACATACACTCATTCCCGTGTCTACACGCAAACACAATAATCGCGGTGGTCTCGGTTTTCTGAAACACCTACACCGGAGAAACCTCATGTCGGTTGTATCCTGGAGGATGACGATGTCACCCCTACCAAACCATCATCACCCATTTTGCCATCATCACCCACAGAGTTGATAGACCCTGAATCTATCCCTCCTAACTTTTTTCATAAATGCTATCTTCATAGGGCCTCTCACTTATCAACGCGATAATGAGGACCCATCTTCTCTTCCCTTCAGTATCCGGACATGATCAAGAGGATTTGCCTTCGATTAATGTTGTTGAGTTCCAGGATGATGACTCCATCCTCACTTACCTTGGGGCGGATGACTCCTATATTCAACGCGCCTTACCATCTCAAACTCAAACCATGTTGAATGAGTCGACTATAGAAATCAACATCCACACCGAGGAGGATCCTCACGTTGTGAAGATTGGACAATCCCTTAACACATCGAGCAATAAGCCGCCTTTACTACCTTTCTCCAGTAGCATGACCAAGCTTTCACTTGGTCCTACGCCGACATGCCAGAATTGATCCGACCATTACCGTCCATAACATCACCCTTAACCCCGATTCCAAACCAGTCAAGCAAAAGCGAAAAAATGCATCCACGCATTGCCCTCTTGGTCAAAAGAAGAGCTTCAACAACTTCTTTCTGCTTTCCTTCATCTTGCTATTGACTATCCTCAATGGATTTCTAACATCGTACTTGTCACTAAAGCGACGGGGGACTTTGGATATGCACGGATTTCCAAGACCTTAACCTCGCTTGCCCCAAGGATGACTTCCCCCTCCCAAGTATTGATCAACTTGTTGATCTCACTACGGGCCATGAAATGCTTTCTCTCATGGATGGCTTTTCGGGATACAATCAAATTTTGGTAGCCCCGGCCGATCAACATAAAACTACCTTCATAACTCCTTGGGGAACCTTCTGTTATCGTGTCATGCCATTTGGCCTTAAGAATGCTAGTGCGACCTATCAGCGGGCTATGACTTACATTTTTCATGACATTATGCACACTATCCTTGAGGATTATGTCGATGATCTTCTTGGCAAATCTAAACATCGCAGTGAACATCTCGATGTTTTAACCATTATTTTTGATCACCTGTTACAATATTCGATCAGCTTCAACCAAAGAAATGTGTCTTTGGTGTTCTTTTGGGAAAACTTCTTGGCTTTATTGTCTCTTTGCATGGCATTGAGGTCGATCCATCTAAAGTAAAAGCTATCCTAGAAATGCCCCCACCCAAAAACCTCAAACAATTACGTAGTTTGCAGGGTAAACTTCAATCCATCCGGCGTTTCATCTCCCAACTCTCGGATCGATGTCAACCTTTTCATCACCTTCTTAAAAAGGAAATTGCCTTTTAATGGAGTGAAGAGTGTCACCAAGCCTTTGAAGCTCTCAAATCCTATCTCTTGCAGCCACCCGTGCTTATTCCACCTCAGGATGATCACCCTTTCTACCTTTACCTTTCTGCCACTGACCATGCTATAGGAGCCATGCTCGCACATCGGGACTCGACACGTCGAGAACAAGCCGTTTATTATATAAGTCGTACTCTCGTGGATTACGAGACTAGGTATACACATGTAGAAAAATTGTGCCTAGCCCTATCATTCGTAGCCACTAAACTCGACATTACCTCCTGAATCACAAAACTTTTGTCATCACCAACATGACCCCATTCATTATATGTATGCCAAACCACATCTAAACCAACGCATTGCCCGATGGCTTATGCTCCTCGCTGATCTCGACCTTGAGTTTGTACAACAGAAGTCAATCAAAGGACAAACTATTGCGGACCAACTTGCGGAGGCCCTTTACCTCGGGGAACAATTCATCAATTTTAATTTCCCGACTTAACTCATCGCCACTCTTTCACTCGGGAAGAGTCATATCAAATGACCCTCTTCTTCGATGGATCCAAATGCCGCCGCGGCGGAGGAGCCGACGTTGTTCTCATCCCTCTTAACGCTAAACCTATGCCTCTTTCATTCCGCTTGATTTCCCACTAATAATACAAATGAATATGAGGCCCTTGTTTTGGGTCTCTAGGTTTGCGTTACACTTAGGTGTCAAATCTATTAATATTTTTGGTGACTCTCAATTGGTAGTCAATCAAGTTATGGGCATCTACCAATGTAAGAATGAGGAACTTCAAAAGTACAAACATTACATGGATTCACTTTTGACCTCATTTACTCGTTATTCTATCCAGACCATTCCCCGCTCCACTAACAAATTTACTTGATACTATGGCTTGTTTAGCCTCGCAAATTCCTACCTCACCAACTGACTCTGACATATTCGTCTTGGTCCAACAACTTTTTGCCCCATCCTACTCAGCCCCGGTTGTTTGTATGATAAATAATGTGTCTGCTAATTCGCAGGATACCTGGTACCACCAATTTCACGACTACCTTACAACCTCTGTTCTCCCACCTGACCTTACTAGTAACGGAAAACGTGTTTTTCTTAAAAGTGTTTCTCATTATGTTGTCATGGGGGGACTCCTCTATAAACGTGGCTTTGATGGCATCCTCCTTCGATGTCTAACCGGTGCGGAGGTCACCTATACCATCCAACAAGTCCATGACGGCATTTGTGGTGGACATTTTAGTGGCCTTGCCGTGGCTAAACGAATCCTTCACCTAGGTTATTATTGGCCTACTCTTAATAACGACTGCTACGAATATGTTAAGCGTTGTGTTATGTGTCAACAACATGCCAACCTTCAACATACTCCTAGCCATCCGCTACAGGTCACACGAGATCTTTGGCCTTTCTCACAATGGGGTTTAGACCTTATTGGTGAGATCCACCCACCCTCTTCACAACGTCACCATTGGATAATCACAGCAACCGAATATTACACAAAATGGGTGGAGGCCATTCCACTCATTTCAATCAAAAAAGAAAAAATTGTCGAATTCGTTAACCATCACATTATTTGTCATTTTGGTATTCCTCATCGCCTAATAACAGATAATGGTAAATCTTTTAAAAATAAGTTGTTACAAGACCTTTGTGACAACTTTGGTATCAAACTTAGTTTCTCATCACCTTACTATCCGCAGGCCAACGGTCAAGCTGAATCTTCTAATAAAACCCTAACCAAAATCCTCATGAAAGTTGTCAATGAGTCCGGAAGAAATTGGCACGATCACATTCCCTTTTCCCTTTGGGCTTATCGTACTAGCATTCATACCTCCACTAATGCCACACCATTTTCTTTGGTATATGGTACCGAGGCTGTCTTGCCTCTCGAAGTACAAATACCCTCCCTCAGAATATCTCTTCAGGATATTCTCACCAATGATGATTTCCGCCAAGAGCGGTTAGCCCAATTAGAGCTTCTTGACGAGCGTCATCTTATGGCTCTTGATCACCTTCAAATCTACCAAAAACGCATCAAGCGTGCTTATGATAAACGACTTCATGAGCGTACCTTTAAGGTTGGTGATCTTGTCCTCAAAGAGAATCAACATGTAACCAAACTAGAAAAGAGAAAACGTGGAAAATTTGCTCCTAATTGGATTGGGCCTTACATTATCACTCACACTTATGGATCAGGCACTTATTGTTTAGCTTCGCTTAATGGTAAACCTGAGCCTGAGCCCCTTAATGCCTTGCATCTTCGACCATTCTACTGATTGAAATTAGTGTTATATCACTTCTTATCTACCTTACGCTCGTCCCTTGAGCTCATTTACCACCGCATACACTTTGTTTCTTACATCTCAGAATAAAATCCAGCTCACATGGTTTGATTATCACCTCCCCTTAAAAGATGCCTTCCCCTTTTAGTCTCGTCCATGACTTCAAAGTATCAAAATGACACATTCTTAATTAAAACACTTATGGGATTTTCTTGAGTCAAACTTCTTACAAAAACTAGATGCTTTATGCCCAACGAACATCTAGACCTCTAAATTATAAAATAGACTGCTCCCTTGAAGGAAAGCTATATGCCAAACTATTGCTACTATTATATATAGACTGCTCCCCCGAAGGACAGCTATACATAAATACCACATCTGCTACTATAAATAGACTGCTCCCTTGAAGGACAGCTATACACAGTCAGCCTTTATCAAAAGCTTCTTGCATTGATCAGCTTCGTGAAGACCTCAAGAACAACAAAATACATATCCCATGTAGACTTCCCGCATCGATCAGTCTATATCCAGCAAAATAAAATAAAAATAAAAGTAGTACTTCAAAACACTTTTGAGTCATGGACTTGTCTATTTAGGTTTGGTTCTCTTTTGTCAGAATAATCATCTTATAATAAGTTCTCTGCACCCTCGCCCACATCAACCACCTCACCTCACTATTTGTCAAAGCAACAAAACTCAAGGGACGTGACGTATATCCGATATATTGTGATTATACCACTCTTTTCACCTATTGACTTCTCACCTATGCAAGGTACCTAGGGATTCAAGCTCATCCTACATTAATATGTGGTTTGTTTAGGTCTTCTCAATTACGGGACACTCTTGCCTCTTTTGCTTGGCTCTAGGATTACGTGTTGATCTTAATCAGGACACGATTCCCTACTACTTGGGAATGCTAACCTTCGCTTTACCCTACCACCACCAACAACATTACCCTACCAACATCAAATTGTTTTACCAACCAACAAAATTGCCTAACCACAACCAAATTGCCTGAATTCACCTCTCCCTGATCCTAAGGGAGAACTACATCGTCTGAGGCCCTTCCTTGCTTTGTGCAATGGGCTATGTAGGCAGCACTTAGGAGACATGGGGTCTCCCAAGGTTAGCTCGACCATCCCCTACCTTACCCTATCATGTGTTGTCAATATAAATATTTTTTGTGTATTTCTATTTGCCAACGTTCCTCTTTATCCTTTTTCAAAACAAAACAAAAACAACATTCAAAACACAACCATTCTTATTATTATCATCACTCAAAAGAACATACATCTTTAGTTTTATTTTAGATGTTAAACAAATACATCTTCTCTATCATCACTCGCATGTCAAGATCCTTATTTATTCTTATATTCCTATGAAGTTCACTCAGACCCTTGCACCTCCTCCCGAATCAGGTGGTGATCGTGATCGTCGATGCCCCTCAGCTGGCCTCTCCATCCTCAAAGGTGCCACTGCCATTGGTTCCTCCCATTGATCCACCAACATCTCCTGTAACATACGAATACGTCCTCTCGCGTGGAGGAATCTTGCCTCCAGTCTCTCCACTCGTAACTGGGAAGCCTCTAACAATCCCATTGTCTCATTCACCTGTGTTTGAAGCTGGCAAGCCAAATCCTGCAGACGATCTCTCTCTGCTGTAATCACAGCTATGTCAGGGCACTCACGTGCACCTCGCGCAGCTCTCTTTACCCACCATACTCTATACACACCTCTGTGCTCCCGCATCCATAACCCTACGATCGGCCATTATCTCTTCTCTTGCCCTTCTGGAGGTGTAGGCCAGGGAGGTGAGAATGCTGCCTCGGCGTCGATCCTCATGTATGGTCTATATGTCATAGGAATATCCTGAACGAACCCAAATTTTCGCCGCACGCGATCTAGAGGAATCCTCTCGTATTCACCCGGCCTATGCCCTGCGATCCACCTCAATCACTCTACACCCCTCAACTCCTCAGCTATGTGCTCTGTCACCATATAGTTCCCGTACGGCCTCCAACAAATATCCGCAATCATCACCATCTCCCATACTTGTCTATAATACTCGATGTCATCTATCACGGCCTGGGATCTCGCTTGTTGCCATCAGGACCCATCGTCAATAATCCCAACCTTTGCACTCCTGCCTCTCCCGACTCAATGGGTCGGCCTATTGGACACACACAAACAATATGCTCATAGGCCCAACAATGTAATAAGTATGAACAATCCAGTGTCGTCCTGTGTTTTTGCTTGCATGCCCATAAACCCCTATATAACTCTGCCAGATATGCGGGTGCCCATGCGAATGTCACGCTCATTTCTATCATTTCCCAAATAACACTCATCAATGCTTTGGGAAATCTTCCACCTTCCGCCCTCGGCAATGCATAATACCCCACCGCTATCATTAATAGCATGGCCAACCTTGTTTCCTCAGGGTGTGTTGCATACATTGTACCATACATAAATGATAAACCTCGTTGTGTCAAATCTCGTGCAGCTGACCCAAATATACTTATCATTTATCGCTGCCTCGCCCGCCGGGCAATGCCTCGATACATCACTGTTTTCCTATCATTGGGGTCTCAAAATATGGAACACATCTTCCAAAGTCACTTATCTCATCTCCTATTGGTAGATAGAAGGTATTCTTTTCTGGATTCCATCTCTTAATCAACGCTGCGTGACATAGCATGGTTACGTGTGATTCTTGAATAATAGCGGATTCCACTTAACCCTAACCGATTTATCAATGCCCATTTAGTGGTGTTACATCCACTCGGTTTGTGACAACAACTCGCACAATATCATTCATCCTTAACCTTGCTTCGCTGCGTATACATCAAAACGCGACACCTAATTATTCAAAAGAACAAATCTCTACGGGTTTTTTCTCAAAATCTGAAACCCTTACAAAATGACTGGACCGATATAACCGATAGCATAACCGATACCGTTATTGTTAAACGATACCGATCACCGTTAAAATACACCTACCTTAAAACATACACCTACGCTAATTATTTTGCCCGTTTACTCCTATTTATACCTAAAACATACATGCCCACCTGTTTACCTACCCCAGTAGCACTCATACCATCCCCAACCTTGCCCATCACCTTTTTTTCTCATCTTTATACTGGATCCCTTTCCAAGCCTGAATCGTGCTCCTCCCTCTCAAGGGTGATGACCTCTATAAGGTCTCCATCTGATCCAATCTAATGCTTGCCAAAGCCCTCTAATACATGCTGGGTAGTATGCTACATCTCATCCGGAAAATAAGCTGTGCAGTGGTGACCCAAGCCCCCTCACCACCTCTCAAAACCATACCAGTAGATGACTACAGGGCCCAGATTTCGCATATTTGGTGCAGCCCTCTGGTCTAATGCATACGATATGCTCATATATGCCCAATAGTGTAGTAAAACGTCGAGCAAATCCCGACCGCCTCATCCGGAGATAGCTAGATGACAGCTCGGTATAAGCTGTGCAGTATACTGGTGCCCAAGCATAACATGTGTGCTCCTCCACCATCTCATGTAGCACCCCATAGCGCTTTGTGAAAGCGGCCTCCCTCTCTTGAGTCTGGGAGGCGAAGCAAGTGATCCTGACGATCATCATCGGCATGGCAAGCCGTGTCTCATGGCGGTGGGCTCGGTACATATCCCCATACGCGATACTCGTCTTTGTGATATGTCGTGAGCGCAATTTGCATCTCGAATACGTGTAGAATCTTTGTCCATGGCTGCCTCGGCCGACAACTCAAAGATCGCCTCTCCATCAATCGGTAATCGAAGGATGTGATACACATCCTCTAATGTGATGGTCATCTCTCCAATCGGAGATGGAACACATTGGTCACCGGATCCCATCTCTCGATGAGGGGCGACCATCAAACATGTGATCCTCTCGCATCAATCGCTCTCAGTATCATTGGACTCACGCTGAGTCCCACTCGCACATGATACCCCGCTTGCTATATGGCACATGGACACGTGTGGCCGCATCCGTCTCAACAGCGGAGGCATCCTATCCCGCATAGTCAGCTGCTGACGTGCCTGCACAAAATCACCCACTGCATTAGACCTACCCTTTCAAACAACTACTACTTTAACCTTCTATACCCTCTTTTTACCCACCCGACCACAACCCGACTCTATAACACACACCTACACCCACCTATTTTACCCTAAAAACTTTACGATATCCCCTTGCCTTATCTCGCACACTACCATTTACTCAGCTCTACTCTCACCATTTACCTATGCCCCTACCAATTTAACACCTCCCCATTCATGCCCAACACCTACTCTATCCGAACTGCACTAACCACACATATCGCCCCATCTCGAAATTTCTTGACCAATGCCGGCCGCTTAGTGACCGGCATCGGCCACCGAAACCCCCAAAATCCTTTTTGCCTATTTATACCTATTTACCCACCCAAACACCCTAAAAATCTACCCACCCTGCCGCCTTGCCCTATTTTACCCATCTATCCTCTTCGTTTTTTAAATAACTTCAATTTATTCATTATTTTACCAAAACATGGATTCCTACCAAAAACCCTAAAAATAGCCTAACAACATCAAATTCACACAATGAAGGGTTTCGAACCTACCGGTATGACGACACGTCGTCATGGTGGGATGGGTGGTGGTGGTCCAGCTGGTCCAGCACCTCTTGCTCCTCCTGGCTATGCCATGGCTATAAACTCTCCTCTGCTGGGTCCTCCACCAATCAACTGCTGCCTCCTACTCACTCGGGCCCACTAATCACTCACTCCTCCACTCAAATAGCGCCACCTCAACCAACAAATGCTCCAATCTCAATAATCCACCTCAGACAACCCAAATCGGTTTTCAAATTGCAAATGTGACAATGACAGGCCGTATTTTTCTTTTTATAGGTTTTTGACCTATAGCGATATCGGTTTATTATGCTCTAAGTAGCCAGTATCGGTCCCCTAACCGATATCGGTCATAGATAATCGACATCGGTTTATTCCAACTCTACCCCAATTTCGCCCCTTATTTACTTCATTTGGCCCTACCCAAGGCGCGAACCAACCTATTTGGCCCGACCCAAGGCCGCACCAACCCATTTGGCCCGACCCAAGGCCAGTAACCACCAATTTGGCCCGACCCAAGGCCGTCACCTACCATTTGGCCCGACCCAAGGCCGTAACCTACCATTTGACCCACCCAAGGCGTAACCTACCATTTGGCCCGATCCACGGCCGCATGACCAACCAATTTGGCTCGACCCAAGGCCGTCACCTACCATTTGGCCCGACCTAAGGCCGTAACCTACCATTTGGCCGATCCACGCAGCTACTGACCAACCAATTTGGCCCGACCCAAGGCCGTCACCTACCATTTGGCCCGACCCAAGGCCGTAACCAACCATTTGGCCCGACCCACGGCCGCAACCAACCTATTTGGCCCGACCCACGGCCGCAACCAACCTATTTGGCCCGACCCACGGCCGCAACCAACCCATTTGGCCCGACCCAAGGCCGCACCTAACCATTTGGCCCGACCTCAGGCCGCACCAATTAAATACCATACCCACAATCAACGTTTTATTTTATCCACCCATCATGTAGCTTTTTGTTCAATCGAGCTCACCTGTTCATGTTTTAGCATGATTAGGGTCCTTGACTTGATCAGTCGACCAACTTTGCCTAGACTAAGACCGTGACGTTTATCTCAACCAAACCAACCATTTGGTACTACCGAACATGCCTAAACGTTCCTGTACCTTACCCGTTATATCCCCTGGAGCTACTTTCTATGCCTTGGATACCAGGATTATATCACCCTTGTTTGGATAAACTATCGACCTTTGCCTATGAATTGCTTGTTTGCTCTTCAAATCATATACCACTTCGCACTCTCGCATTTCAACGTGCGTCGATTCCTTGGACCTACCCCACCCTCTTACCGTTATCTCAACACCATTTACCCTTTATCAACCCTATCCTCGCTTTCACGTTACCTCAATCTATGATAGATTTGAGGGGATTACCTATACCCTTAACAGGGGTAACCACTTCTTATTATTGTCCGTGCGGCGGAGTTTACAAAACAAACTACACGACAATAAGGGGCTAATGTAGACACCAAATTTGTGTCTTATGACACCCTGTGCCCCGCATCTCACTTCGCAACCTAACCTCATCACCTAAACCTTACACAATTATTTATCAATTACCTTATAATTAATAAATCCACATCGCCTTACCTGCCACCTCATTTTGCCACCTCATCATGACCTAGTCTTAACCCTAAACTAACCTAATTAAGACCTATAACTTGGTCCACATTTCACACCTATGACTAATTACTCCTTACCCGCACCAAAAACCAACTTCATAATGACTTGACCAAGCCCGCTACCAATCCCTCGGAAGAAAAGGAGGGAAATCGGCTATTTTACCAAAATAGCCCGCTTTGACTGACCGACATCTTGGTTCTACTCGACCGCCGTCGACGTGTAACGCTATCGGTTCCCCTCGTAAATGACCACTTCCAACCAAAAACAAGGGATCAGATTTTCATTTGATCGGGAGAAGAAGAAATCATCGAGAGGATCTGGATTTGCTTGGCCGAGCAGAGACAAGTGAAGAAACAAGAAGAGTTTGCAGAGAAGGACATCAAGCCCAAGACTCGCAATGAATAACCAGAGCCCAGAACACCCATCCGAGCATTAGAAGAGGAGATAACTCATCTTGGATTGTCTAGATCATCCAACTTGGGTCCTGTCTTCATCATCACAAATCCTGAAACCTCAGAGCATCTCGCATCGTGGGACGAGTAAGTAGTGTTTTATATGTTTCTAAGCACCATTTTCTTGAGCCTGTTGAGTAATAGTAATCATAAGTTTATTCCCAGATCTACTACCAGCAACATACTGCACTTAACCTTCACCCATACATCCTCATATTGCCCAGAAGGCCATTTTACCACACTCTGAGTCTTCCCTATCCTCCCATCATTCCCCTCAGCCATCCACCAATCTTAATAACCCCACAATCACCTTGCAACCAACCCCTATCCAGAAGCACTTAGATTGCTGACCCTACCGGTATCGTTTATCCCCTACCGGCAGTGGTTCTCTAACCGTGGTCGGTTATCCAGTGACCGGCGTCGGTCACTGTGACTTATACCCCCAAAACCTTTTTCTCGCCTATTTGCTACCTAACAACCTCAGATCCAGTCTGGTTTATCCCTCTAACTCAACCTGAATGTATCAACGACCCGATGTTAACAAAGTGACACTTTATTATTGATAGTTTAGCTTCTATTGCTTTGTAACGAGATACCTAAATCGTGATTTTGCAATAGCTTTCTTTATTATCATTTGTGTTAAATCGTATTAAAAGGGGAACTGACCACCTTCGAAAGGAAGTTTTATATTTCCTGGCCTAAAGGCAGCTCCCTCATTTATTGTCTAATTAAAATCTGGTGGTCTTGTATTCTTACTTGCAGGTAGTCCTTCCAAGACAAAAAGGAGTTCTTCGCAGTCGATCTGATCTTTCTCTACGGTATGCGCACACCATCTCAACATTCAACAGGTATTCCTCCTAGCCCTAACCCTTATCTGTTTCTCAAAGGAATGATAGGATAGAAGCAAGTCTATTCTGCAGAGCCGAAACATTAAAATGCGAAACACTTTTCTTGGAACTCTTTTAGTTTTTCTTCAAGTGTGGTGACCAAGGAGCTCACCACCTTATCTCTATCTGCGCATGTGTCATATGCGGCTTCTATAGACTAGGAAATGACCTTAATCTCCATGAGTACTTGGCTATACTTGGTAACAGTGTTACTACCTTCAATTGGTCTTCCTCTTTCAATTACATGAATCTTCTTACGTAGATTCCAGCACCAAGGGTCACCTCTCCATAGTGAGGATGCGCGTTAGGTCTTCTAAGAATTCCAAAGTTGATGCGTACCTCTGAGGGATTGGCATAAGGTCTGGGTGCTTTAATATGATGGAACTCTTGATTGAATCCACCTTCTTATAGACCTCCTGCACCTTTACCTTTTCTTCCTTTAACTCGCGCCTTAATCTGCGCTGATTAATTCCTCTTGTTTTAAACTCTTGGCCTTCTCCGTGTCAGTTCTTCCTCCTTCTTCCCCAACTTTGCCTCCAATTTTATGATTCTGTCATTTTGCGTGAAAAACCTAACCTCGGTCTCGACCACTGTGACTTTGTTCAAAGCATTACATACTTGCTCGTCTGAAAGCTCTTGAGCATTTACTAAGGGGTTATCTCCCTTAGATTCTGGCAATGAGATGAGTGCTTTCTGGCAGACTTCAAAGTCTGGCTCGTCAATGTGTGACTCGAACACCCAAGAGAGCATCTTCTTGGTCCTAGGGTACGTGCCATCCTTTTCAAAAGACCCCATGGCTAGGAGCCTTTCCGTGGGTATGGTGCTTTGGAACCATGTGCGTAACACCTTCTTTGTGTCATCCACATAGCCCATTATCTGTCTTTATTCTATATCCAGAGTTCTCCTACCCGAGCACGCACCTTTGGGGAAGCTAACTGTCAGAGCGGGGCCTCCTAGGCTGTCATGTTCCTTTTCAACACTCTCCTCCTTCCCTTCCTTAAGCACTATGTCCGCGCTGCACTCTAACTCTTGGTCTATAAGGAATTCGAGCATATTTTTCACTTCTCACTCTGCTAACTCAGTAATCTGCTCTTTTGTAAGGCTTATGGCTCCCTGCTCCTTGGCATCCTTCTCATCTACCTTTGTGTCTTTGGTGCCTTCCTCATCTTGTGTGCCCTTGCGCCACACAAATACAAACTCTTGCTTCTCCTCTCCACTCTCTTCCTCCGAGTCATAGACACTAAACACATGTGGCTCTTTGTCCTTTTCAGGCTCTTCTTCCTCATCGCCACCTCCTTCACTCTCATCTTCTCCTTCTCCCAAGTACTTCTCCAAGTGTCGGTCACCTTGAGTCAGCTTCTTCATCCACCCTCTGCTTCTTCCTGAGAGGTGGCTTCTGATCAGAAGATTCGGCCTTCTCTTCTTCCTTCATGATTCTTCCATGGTAGTGGGTTTCTCGATTGCCTCTACTTTTGGCGTCTTCTCTTTCACTGGAGACTTCTTTCTCTGTATGTAGGTGTTTGGCTTGGTGCTTGTAGATGGCATGCTCACTGTCTGAGTAGTTAGCACACTTGGTGCTCCTTCCTCTCCTCTTCCTCTCTTCTTGTGCACTATATACCTTTCTCTTGCATGCTTTTTCCTTGTGTGCCATCCAAGATCTAGGATCCCACGTGCCCACGTGCTTTTATACTTGGTCAATAATCTAGGGGCCCAACAATAGTGTTAACACATTCCTTACTCCATAAGAGTACAAAGTCTTCACCAACACCCTCACTATGATCATCACATAGGAGAATTCCTCCTTTATGGTCCTCCTCACCTTCATACAAATCTCACCTATAGGGGACTCTATATTACAACTTACAAACCTGAACCACCATCATAAACCCGCCCATTTTCCGTTGACCTCCAGTCACTTACCAATCGCCATTTTGCCCACACCTTCCTGCACCGATGTGTGTGGAAGGGTTTTGGTTTTGTCTTTTACAAGAAAGGCTACCATACTGTTATTCCATCTACTACTTGCAAGCATAACAACCATAGTGGTATCGGATTTGCTGAACCACCTACCAAGAAGGCCCGTTGAGCTCATTGAAGACATCAACCCTTTTTCACCTTTGTCACCACCATCACCATCTTCACCGATGGAGTCGATGGATCCTAAATCCATCCCTCCTAACTTTTTTTTTCATAAACACCATCTCCTTGGGGCCTCTGACTTATCAATGTGAGGGTGAGGCTCCCTTCTCTCTTCCCTTCCTGTACCCTGAAATGATCGACGATGATACACCTTCGATTAATGTTGTTCAATGTCAAGATGATGAATCTATACTCACCTACCTTGGTGCGAAGACTCATATATTCATCAATCGCTACCATCTGAGATGTAAACCATGTTGAATGAATTGACTATCGAAATCAACATTCATACTCAGGATGACCCACACATCTTAAAGATTAGCCAATCTTTAGATGTTGCTAAACAGGAAGCCATCACTTCTTTTCTCAAAGATCATGACCATGCTTTTGCTTGGTCTTACGCAGACATGCCCAATATTGACCCCACCATAGTGGTCCACAATATCATAACCACTCCCGATGCCAAGCTTGTCAAACAAGCCGAGGAAAATGCACCCTCACATTTCCTTCTCATCAAAGACGAACTTCAGCACCTTCTTTTCTGTTTCCTTCATCTTACCCATTGATTATCCTTGTTAGATTTCTAACATTGTCCTTGTCACTAAGGAAACAAAGGGACTCCACATTTACCATGATTTCCATGACCTCAATCTAGCTTGCCCAAAAGATGACTTTCCCTACCTGGTATTGACCAAATGGTTGACCTTACCGCTGTTCACGAGATGCTATCACTCATGGATGGATTCTCGGGTTATAACCAAATCTTTCTTGCCCAACGGATCAACAAAAACCACATTCATTACCCCTTGGGGAACTTCTACTATTGAGTCATGCCTTTTGGCCTTAAAAATCTTTGGTGCCACATATCGTGAGTTATGACTTATATCTTCCATGACATCATGCATCATATATTGGAAGATTACGTGGATGATCTCCTGGCCAAATATAAACGCCGCTTGAGCACCTCACCATCCTAAAAACCATCTTTGAATGCCTCATTAAATATTGCATTCGCCTTCAACCCAAGAAGTGTGTCTTCACGGTCCTCTCAGGAAAACTCTTGGGATTTATCATTTCCTTACATGGTATAGAAGTTGACCCTACTAAAGTCAAGGCCATTCTTGAAATGCCTCCACCCACTAACCTTAGGAAACTCCGTAGCCTGCAAGGTAAGTTGCAATCTATTCACTGTTTCATTTCACAATTGTCTGATCGGTGTCAACCATTTCATCACCTTCTTAAGAAGGATGTCTCCTTTAAATGGGATGATGATTGCCATAAAGCTTTTGAGGCCTTAAAACAATACCTTCTTCAACCCCGTACTCATTCCACCTAAAGATGATCAACCTTTCTACCTATACATCTCTACTACCGATCACTCCTTAGGGGCCATGCTCGCTCATCATGATGAACAACATAGGGAGTAGGCGTTTATTACATAAGCCGTACTCTTTTGGACTACAAGACCTGATACAACCATCCTGAATTTTTTTTCTTAGCCTTAGTTTTCATTGCCATAAAACTCCGCCATTACCTACTCAACCACAAAACCTATGTTATGATGCCAAACCTTACCAAAACCAACGTGCCACATGCTGGATTATGCTTCTGACAGACCTCAACCTCGAATTAATTCATCAAAATTCCATTAAAGGCTAAGCTATCGCCAAACAATTTTCCAACGCACCTATTTCCGGGGATCAACCCTCTAATTTTGACTTTCCAGATGAGTCAATCGCTACCCTTTCCTGGATGACCTCGCTTACCAAATGACACTCTTCTTCGATGGTTCCAAGTGTCAATGTGGTGTGGGGATGGTGTTATCCTCATTCCAATTGATGGTGAACCCATGCCTTTTTCTTTCAAACTAGATTTTGATTGTACAAATAATATTGTCGAATACGAAGCGCTTGTATTAGGTCTCTAAGTGCCTACGCCTTGGATGTCAAATCCATCGACATTTTGGTGATTCCCAATTGTTCATACACCAAGTCAATGGTGTATACCAATGTCATAATGAGACACTTTAAAAATATAAACATCACATGGACATACTTTTGACCACCTTCGACCACTACGCCCTTCAAACCGTCCCCGTTTAACCAACAAATTTACTGATACTATGGCTTGCTTGGCTTCTCAAATACCCACTTCGCTGTTGATTCTAAAATATTTATCACCGTACAATAACTCCAATCACCCTCTTATTTACCTCATGAAATTTACTCTATTGGAACCACTTCCCCTGACCTAAGTGACCTTTGGTATAAACAATACTCGACTATCATTCTCTCTCGCCTTACCTTCCTTCGACGTCACTTGTAATGGACAACGTGCTTTTCTTAAAAAGGTCTCTCATTACGTCATCATGGGTGACTTCTTTTATAAGTGTGGATTTGATAGTATTCTCTTGCAATTCCTTACGAGTTATGAAATCCCTTATACCATCGAGGAAGTTCATGATGGCATATGTGGAGGTCACTTCGGTGGCCTCACTGTTCTTGAGTGTATTCTTCACTACGCTATTATTGGCTGACCCTTAACCATGATTGTTGTGATTATGTCAAGCATTGTGTCAAATGAAAACAACATGCCAACCTTCATCATACACCCAGTCATGACTTACAGTCACCCGTGACCTTTGGCCCTTCTCTCAATGGGGTTTTGATCTTGTCGTAGAGAACAATCCCCACTCTTCCCAATGGCATCAATGGATCATCATTGCTTTCTTGAATACTACACAAAATGGGTTGAAGCTAGGTACCACTCATCCCCATGAAAGTCAAGAAAATATGTGAGTTCATAAATCATCACATCATTTGTTGCTTTGGTGTTCCTCATCACCTCATCAATGATAATGGAAAACAATTCAAAAATAAAACATTGTGAAAACTTTACAACGCCCTTTGGCATTCACTAAGTTTCTCGTCACCTTATTACCCACATACCAATGGCCAAGCCAATCCACTAACAAAATTCTCATGAAAGTGGTTAATGATCTTTGGGAAGGACTGACATACACACATTCCTTTTGCTCTATGGGCATACCGCACTAGTATTCACACTTCCACGACCATTATGCCTTTTCTCCGATCTACGGTATAGAAGTTGTTCTACCTCTCGAAGTCCAAATTACCTCACTCCACATTTCTCTTCATGACATACTCAATGATGATGAATTTCATCAGGAATGTTTAGCACAACTTGAGTTATTAGATGAATGATGTCTTAATGCTCTTGACCATCTTCAAGTTTACCAAAAACATATCAAACGTGCCTACGAAAAACATGTCCGTGAACGAACTTTCCAAGTCGGTGACCTTGTCCTAAAAGAAAATCAACATGTAACCAAAGTAGAAAAAAAAACCGGGAAAATTTTCTCCTAATTAGCTTGGACCATATATCGTGATGCATACTTATGGATCAAGTGCTTATTTTTTATCTTCACTTAATTGTAAACCCAACTCGAGCCCCTTAACACCTTACATCTTTGACCATTCTATTGTTAACTTTTAGTCCTACCTCACCTTTTGCCTCTTTCCATGCTCTTCCCTTAAGCACTATCCACTTATTACACCTCACCAATGATTAAACAAGAATCATGTGCATACCTATCACTTGTTATCTACTCTTGAATATGTGTACCATGGCGCTGCACATAACATGATTCTCATTGATACTTTTTGTCTACTTTTAGATGAGATCCCATAGTCGTTTCACCTTGATTTCTGAACAAGAATCCTATTCTTCACCTTGGTCTTGTCCATGACTTCAAAGCCCTCACATGGGATCCCACTCATTGAGTCAAACTTCCAAAAAAATGACTCCCTCAAAAGGACATCTTTCTCTCTATAATTGTTGCTATTAATAGACTACTCCCTCGAAGGACAACTATGTAAATCCTTTAAAAGAGAGAGAGAGAATCTGAAGCTTCTCGCATCGATCAACTTCACAAAGATATCAAGGAATTAATTTCCTCATCCCATATAGACTTCCCACATTGATCAGTCTATCTCAAATATCAGTCAAAATAGAAAGGCTTTTAGTCATGGACTTTCCCATTGTGACCTTGGATCTCTTGCCCAAAGAGCATGCTACCTCGTACCATATAAAAATTAACCACCTTTCATCCCTCTCACCATTTGCACTCCCATTTCCTACCGCCTCAAGGGACCTCTTGAAACTATGACATTTGGTGATCATGTGTCTATTATTCACCTTTAGGATAATCACTCATGCAAAGTCTTTAGGGTCTCATGTTCACTAGCCTACCTATGGTATGGTCCACCAATTATGATCCTCACCAATCAAGTGGCTTTCTTTCCCCTCTTATCTTTTAACCTTTTTATTACGTCTTGATTACCTTATACAGGACTTGGTCCTCAACGCTTACCTTTGAGTAATCTTCTTCTTCTACCACAATTGAAATCACCTATACCAAGTTGCCCACAACTCACCCACACCTAATAGACCTAAACCCAAATCATGCCTAAAACCTACCAACTCATTCTCATACCTCCTCATATTCTTCCCTAGCTTATGGGAGAACTACATCGGTCTGAGGTCCCTTTTCACCGGGTTTATATAGGTAGCATTCCGGGGGCATAGGGCCCTTAGAGGTTAGCTTGACCATCATTGTCACCACCTTCCTTACCTTTTCCCATTTGCACCCATTCACCTCTCGCCATTTGCTACCTGTTCCAGTCACATTCTACTCTAGTTAGTTTCCAATTTATCATCAAATAAGTAGAAACTAATACATCACATTTACCACAATCCTACATTACATGCGATCATACCAACATGATCCATGTTACCATACATAGCAAAAATTAAACCCAAACATATTCATTCATCATCATTTCTTTCCCATCATATCAAAAACCGAAATTAACTCAACCATGCCTATGATTTGACTCCATCATGCCTAACACCAACCTGACTCAACCATGCCTATGACCTGACTCCATCATGCCTAACACCAACCTAACTCAACCATGCCTATGACTTGACTCCATCATGCCTAACACCAACCTGACTCAACCATGCCTATGACCTGACTCCATCATGCCTAACACCAACCTGACTCAACCATGCCTATGACTTGACTCAACCATGCCTAACACACCTATCACTCATCCATCTATGCATAAACAATCACAGTCTATCAACACCAAAACATCATCATCAAATCATCCATCTCATCATATAAATCTGGATGTCCATACAATATACACAAATATGAAATAAAATTTATCTCTCCAAAACTCTTGTACATCTTCACTCTCTTTGGCACATAGGCTGACATATGATCAAAAGTATAAAAACTCTCAACACGCAAAGGCTAGTATATATCAAAAATCAAAACTACATCAAAATCAAGAGCCATATATCAGGCATCATCTCGACAAACATCCTCCATATCCATCTCGCCTATCCCCTCTACCTCCTCGGCTCCTGTCTAACCTGCTAACATCTCCCCACCCATCATAGGTGGTGGTTGGGTCCCTACTAGTACATCAACTAGAGCTGGCCTCCATGAACTGGTGGCCTCACCCTAACCATGTCTCGGGGCTTGATGGCCCCCTATGCTCTCCACGTTATGGGTGTGTGATGGGTCCTCTCACTAAAGGCCTACTATGCCCTATACTTGGCATACGATAGACAATCTATCCCTGCCATCATCAGCTGGTCTTGATAATACCGGGACTCATCTCTCGCCTCCCATAACTTGGATACGGGTACTATCTATGGTGGCCCCATCAGCCTCGACCTGTACTTTCCTGTGGGAGCTTGTCCCACCCTTCACCCATGAATCGGGACCATGTCCTAGTGCTGTGGTGGTGTCATCGTACCTGCCCTTGTGCTTAAATTTGGGCATGTAAGGCCCCAACCGTGCCTGTGCTGCCATGGCTAAATGGCCTGTATCCTGTAACTTTGCCTATGGGCAGCCACATGACCATCATCACCATCCCCATCTCCACCCTAAGCCATCTCGGGCTTGTAGACCGCCACTTGTGCATACAACTCTACTACCTCTACCTCGAAACTAGCTAACTACCCTTGCACCATCCCCAAATGGGTAATCAGGGTCACCACTTGCCCCTGTAGGGCATCTCTCTCGCACCGTGATAATTGCTAATTTCCGACTACCCCAACCTTGGATGGTACTACTCATAAATGATCCACCCACCACTGCATGCGTATCTATCATCACTCCTGGCATCATCGATCCGCCGCCTATCACCTACTCCTCCTACCCTATAGGCACTGTTGGCTATGGTAGAGGTAATGGTCTCTCCACATCGCTCTCTTCTACGGGGAAGGGTGGAGGTATGTCATGTATCAGCCCAAACTGCTATCTAACCCTATCAACTAGGATCATCTCGTGCTCCCCGAAATGGTTCCCCTCTATCCATCTTAGCACTGAAGGCCATCTAGCTCATCATGCATCCATCTGTATGAGGGATAACCCACATACAGTCTCCATATGATGTCCACCCCAGATAACCCCTCCAATAGATGCCTATAATACGCTACATCATGTGTAGCCCTGTCTGATTGATTCTCTCCAATCACGGGCACCCATCGCTGTACCCCACCAGAACCAATCTCGGTGGAAATTCATTTTCTCGGGAATATCCACTAGGCTCACACAAACTATGTGCTCATAGGCCTAACAATGTAGAATAAATGTGCAACATAAGATAAACTTGCGTAGACACCCATATGCCCACAACTCTCTATATAACTGCACTAGGAATGCTGGCACCTAGGAAAAGCAGGTCCGATCCATCACCATGTCATGTAAAACCCCCATCAAGGAGTAGGGAAATCTCCCACCCTCTACATCTAGTAGTGTGAAACAGCACACTGCCTCCATTAATAAAACAACTAGCCTCGTCTCCTCTGGATGGGCTAGGTACATCCCCCCGTAACTCAAGCTAGCACTATGGAATGTCATGTTTTCTAGTCCCTCCCCAAATACTCATGTCAACATCAAATATTCCAAGGCTTTGGAGGAGATCGAGTACACATGCATCCTAGTATCGGTAACCGTAGGATCCTAAACACATCCTCCAGGGTGATTGTCATCTCACTTGTCGGTAGGTGGAATGTGTTGGTCGCTGAATCCCATCTATCAATGAGAGAAACCATCAAAATTGGCTACTGGACTGCATGCGAGATAGTGTCGAAACCCAATCAAGCCCACCTCCTCCATATGCCACCACTCCTAAACTGTTGCTACATCTCGCACTCTCAAGAGCAAGGGTGGCACCCTGTCTCTCATCCGCAGCTGATCTCTCCCTGCATCCAACACAAACATCAAATTAATCTACCTTCATCATACCCACACTCACCCTCGACACCTCACCTATACCCACTATCTCACCTCTTTCTTTCTTCCCAACCTACCTTCCTATCACATTTCTATCTCCCCCACCCTCACCCACTATCATTTCCCCATACCCATTTTACCCCCCGCCTACACTAGGTTTTTCACCAACACACCCTATTCTACCCTTCCCTATCTCACCCACTTGACCTAGGGCCCTTTTGGCCCCTTTTTCTCCAAAACTCGACCAATTTTGGTTATCTCTAACCGACCCCGATCACCCCTAAACCGGCATTGGTCACCTATTTTGTGACTAATACTAGTTTACCTCTCTTGCGCTTGCTAACCCCCAGACCCTACGCCGGTCACTTATCACAAAAAAAATGTGACCCCAAACCCTCCCCTCTCAAAAAACTCCCTCTCCTAACTCTTCTACCCACCCATTCTCACCTACACTTCCCCTCAACCCCATCCCACCCCTATTCACCCACTTACCTCTCTCCCCACTCCTATTCTACCCAATTCACCCTCCCACATTTCAAATTTCATTTCCCCCAAACCCAAATTTTCACCACCCGACCTCTCACCTACTCTATCTCACAAAACACAAAAAGGGTTTGACACTTACCTCATCATGCTATCGTCGCCATGGTGGCACGTCTGCCACTGCACTGGTGGCCCACCCGATCCCTCTCTCGGCCTCTGCCATCACCAATCTGTCACCTCACCTCCAACCAATAAAATCAACCAATCTAATCTCATGGACCCACCTCTCTGCTACCAATCACCTGCTACATGGCTCACCAACTCAGTCCCTAGTCTCTCTCTCTCACTTTCCAACTTTCCCTCTCTCTCGTGTCATTTTCCTCTATTTCGCACGAGACAAATGATTCCAAAAATGTGGAATTTTTATTTTTTATAACATCCCCGACCTAACCGACACCGGTTTTACCTTCACCAACATCGGTCACATGCCCTACCTTACTGTGGTCAGTTACCCTATACTAGCATCGATTACCCTTGACCGGCATCAGTCACCCTCTCTTCCACATTTCCCACAATTTCACCCTATTACCCTGCTTGTCACTCTTTTTTCCCTACTTAACCTTTTACCCTACCCCTACCCCCATTTTTTTCCCTAAATACATTTTTATCCTACACTCACCTCACTCCACACCACTCCTTCTTGACCTTATCCTCACCTCACTTGGCCACCCACTTGACCTTCTTGACCTTATCCTTTACCACCTCACCTTGTCCTCATTCTTTATAGGGACTCATTATTTTACCCATACCTCTTTCCTGCCCTATCGGTGCCAACATGACCTAGATATTTAGACCTAGACCATCGCTAGTGACCTTTGACCTCATGTGTTCGCTATAGCTTGTGGCACTATTACCTTAGAAATACTGTGTTGATTGACATCTTGACCTTACCTTGCCTCTTTCCATGACCGTTTATCTTGACCCAACCCTTGGTGTATATACGGTTCAACATACCTAAACATTTCTGCACTGTTTTCTTTATGTCGTGTTTCTTAACCATATCTTATACCTCACCAAAGTACCAAACGAATAATCACCTCAACCTTATTTAGATAAACCTATCGACCTTAGAAAATGTAGAGTTTTCTTGCTCTTCATCCTGACAGTACCATGCTGCAGTTTATACGTGTGCGTGTGTTTGACTGTTACTACCTTTGACCCTGACCCATTACCTAGATTACCCGAGTGGACCTTTTTCCCTTTTTCCCATGTTGCCCACCTTCCTCTTCATCACATTCACCTTTTATCAAACCACTCACCGATTCTTCCTTCTGCCTCATCAGTTCCTGGTTTGAGGGGGATCACCTTCACCCACACATGGGGTAACCACATCTTATTTTTGTCAGTGTTGCTTACCGATACAAGCTACACAACAAAAGGGGAAAAATGTAGACACTAAAATTAGGTCACACTCCCCTTGGTCCCTCGTCAAATAAATACCTTGAACACATTTACCTAACCATGGCCCCTTTCATCCCACTCTAATATTAATTTAATTTAATTAATTCATTATTCTCACAATATTTATTATTTAAATATCCTAATTGGGATAATGCCCACATATCCACCTCATCTAGCCACCTCACCCTAAGACCTATTCTTAGTAAGTTGCCATAACTAACTAAGACCTACCCAAACCCTAAAAATCAATGCCTACATTCCCTCTAACCACATTCCACTGTTATAAGGAAGCTTCCATGCTAATCCATGGAGTAAACGAAATGAGATCCAAGAAAATCAAGGGCATATGCCTAGTTTAGTAACCATAGGAAATCCCACCCTAACTGATGCCGGTTACCCTAAAATGCCGCCAGTTAAGCAAGAACCACCATCGATTACCATTTAACCCCCAAAACAACCTTATTTCAAGGTTGGCACATTTATGAGAGATAATCACATCTTCTAAGAATAAGTGACAAAACCAAAGCTACATGCAAGTAGAACCAACATAAGTACACGTATCAGAGGATCCATAAATAGTACCTAAAGCAATCACATAGCCATTTGCCTTCACGGGAGCATTCGGGAAGCACCAACACTACACCAAGTTCATTCCATTGATCACCCACCATTACTAACCAGGAATCAAGCTCATACAAATAGTAAGTTTTGTTAACCAACACTCATCTATTCATCATTTGGTAGATCCTTTTACATATGTTATTTAGATTTTGCTCTCATTTCCATTCCCCCATCATCTACCTCCATGCAAACTTGACCATCTTTTTATCCATACCCTTGCACTGCCCATACCTGGATCTTAATCATTCCTGTGCATATCCAAGATCCACATAAACCTTACCTTTGCCCTTCCTTTTCATCTAGCCTTAGATCTATCACCCAACCAAGTTTTTATTGAGTTTCCTGTACCCCGACCATACCGATGCTGGTTACCCACAACCGTTGCCGGTTAACCTAAACCGACACCGGTCATACTAGACCAACGTCGGTCTCTATGTCTTTTACCAAGAATCAAGAACAAAGTTTCTAAACCTCCACCAAATACCCAAAACCACCTAGAACCTTACCCTGACCAATACCAACACCTTGACAGTGACCTTGACCTTCAGATTCAATCATAGCTTAGCTTGTTGTGAATGAATTTTCTTATTGTAGACGAATGAGATACCTAAATCATTTTAACTACAATAGGATTTCCATTGTTATCAACATTAAGTTGTTTTAAATAGTGGATTGACAGCCATCTAGGAAGTATCACACTTCCTAGATCTAGCACACGCTAGGAAATCCACTGCATATATTGTTTAAATTTTATTTGGTGGTCTTGTGTTCCATTTCAGGTAGTTCCTCCAAGTAAAAAGGAAGCTCTCATGATCAACTGTGGATTCAGAAGTCATACATGTGTAACAACCTACAACCAGCATCTCAATAGGTATTCCTCCTAGCCCATTACCCTTATTTGTTTCATCAACATTTGAAGAAATCATCTAGAATTAGGTGAAACAGAACCATACAAATATTGATATTTTTGTGTTTTTAATTGGAGTTTGGGTTTCAACGTTGAAACCAGCTAGAGGCAATAAATTTTTCTAATTATTCTGATGGGAAACTGATAGATATGACTGCTTCTCTAGTTGCCCATGTGATGGACCACATCCCTTTTCCTTCACGCCACCCAAATATTTCCCACCATGCATTCAACTTTCCTACAAAATAATAAAGAAAAGAAATGGAATCCAATGACTATTTCCATTATCCCACCTACTCCACGCATTCATTTTTTTATTATTGGTTTTGTTCTGGTCGACACTACATTTCCCTCCCCTTATAAGAGCATCATCCCCAATGTGACACAATATTGAAGCTCGGAGGATACGTAGGCAAGAAGATAATAATGAAACATGTCGTGTATCAAAACAACTAGTTGGTACAACATGACCACAAGGAAGAAAACTAATTTTGGCAATATCTTAAATTATAATGTTCTGTGAAGATTGGTAGTTAGTTATATTTTACTTTACTACTCAATTAGTATTTTCTTTTACAATATTTCTTAATCTCAAGCTCTTAATATTGTTTGTTTAGAATTTCAATTGTCTTATGTTCATGGGTACCCAATAGTAATTGGCCTCAAGGTGATGCACAAAATCAACACAACACGAATGACCCACAAGACATCTTGTTATATAATTTCCCAACTATAACACATCATAAGACCTTTAATTCCACCTTGGAATGAAAAACAAGTAGTCCACATAACAGATAATTTCCAACAATTATGTCATAGGCATACACCCAACATACACATGTGACTAACAATATAATCATCACGTTGATATATATACAATGGGTATTACATGACCCAAAAATCCATGACTGTACCAACATAGTGCTAAGACAATATCCAATAGTCCATAACAACCAAGGGGAGAGTCAAGCCTCAATCATAACAATGTGTAACAAGACTCACAAGAGTACACATAAATAAAAATACCAACTTCATCCACCTCCCAAAACATCACAAAAATACTCCATATACCTCCCAAGGCATCACAAAACAACTCCATGTATCTCCCAAAGCAGCACAAAACAACTCCATATACCTCCCAAAGTATCAAGAAAAACTGCATATACCTCCCAAAGCATCAATCACACCCACACAAATCTCTTATGCCTCCCTCAAGTGTCTTTTATGCCTCCCTCAAGTCTCTTATGCCTCCCTCAAGAAAAATAAAATAAAGATAAATTTTCCTTTTAGCTCCACAAAAGAGGTTGGTCACCCTATGGCCCTGGGCACATAAGGTCCAAACACCTCTAACCCAAGTGACATAATAACTCATGGTTCAACAACCCACTAGTTATTTATAACTCCTTGGGGCGTACCCCCATACAACGAAGTGGGTCCATAGGTCCCACCACTCCATGGTGAATCCCATGACCCTATTCCAATACATTATGACATTAGAACCAACATAACAAACCATTCAAATGCCAAGTGGAAAGATCTAAAGCCTTGGGCTAGGCTATAAAATTTTTAAACTTAAAAATAAAATTTAAATCTAAGCAAAACAAATGGCCAAATAGCCATAGTCAGTGCAAAAATCTACCTCTTTAGTGCATCAACCAAATAAATGCCCAAAATATAAGAACATGTTGATCAATAAAATTATTGTTTCTAACAAGAAAAGGGAAAGTTTTCAACTTTTGAATAAAATACGTGTATAGAAATAAAAAATTACAATAACTATGTGGCCTTATATATGGCCACCAAGGGGTACTCAATGAGTTGTTGGCACTTTCGGAACATCGAGCCTCAGCTCGTAAAATAACATATCAAATAATACAATGTCATCATCTCTATCTGAATCATCCTACCACCACTTCGAAAAGGCTCAACATATTCAAAATCACATAGGTTGAATCCATACGAAAACCATATCGGGAGAGATAAAATAGTACAAGTCACCATCTCGAGCTTAAGGTGTTCATGAAACACAATATGCATGACACCCATTGAGCAAGTGCCACACATACCAAACGAACAAAAGTGGGTTTTCAGCCTATGTGAGGCTCCACTTCCTATCTCGTACTCAACTCAAGTGACTGGTCAATGGTACACATTTTCTCACTCCAAACATACATAGTTTACCAATTTCCCTTAGGGCCGGTTAGTGTAGGGTCCACAACATAACATATAACTACATCACTAACACAATGGTGATTCATGCACATTAACCATAACATCTTATGCATGGTATATATACAGGGTATAACACAATCATTACTTTTATGGGTTACGAAACATCACATTACCACATTTTGCACCCAAAGTGCAATCACTATATATTAGGGATCATACACCCACTATATTCCCTAAATCATGACATGAACCATCACATATTACATGAATTATACATATGAGGAACACAATGTCTAACTTTACAACATATATTCAATTGCAATACAACATGGTGATGCACATGATTCATCACACTACAATGATGACTTCACGATACAATCTAATTCTCTTTACACCAATTTTGTCATGCAACACCTCAATACACCGTCATATCACATAATGCCCAAAATGCTCCAATAGTCCGCAATCCACAATAACATGCTTTTTCACACACAATAAGGGGTACATCACACATGGACTCTTCATAGAAGCTATGAAAATGAGAGAGAATAATCTCATCACAAGCACATCAACATGGTAACAAATACGCACTAAGTAACATACACAACATGTGCGTTCAAAATATCATAATTATGACATAGTTCACATCACGCTTATATCACATTACTCTTCCAATATCCACCACCATCATGCAACACCATCACAAATCCAATTTTCCTCAGAGGTTCGAGAGCATGAACCTCTCGATTTTGATACCAAGTGTAACACCCACATTTTATACACACAAATACAACAATAGAAAATACCATGATAATTTTTTTTACTTACATTGCTTACTACTCAACGCCACAATGGCTCCAAGTAAACAAAACTCAAGGACGCATATGACACTTACAATTCATTGACTCATATAGACACAAGACAACACCATAGACATGTCAGTGTCACACTTTTCCCAATGAATGAATATTAGAAATGACCCAACCAAAAAAAATGGACTCATTGGAAAACCCACAACACATCATTTCTTTAATTGCATCTTAGTTACGATTAACATTCCAAGAACATTATTGTGTAAGGATAATTTTCTCCTTTTTCCACCTACAAATTCTTAAGTTCATTCCACATTTAAATTTATAGTTCGACCATTTGAAGTTGGATTTTTATCCTTTATGGAAAATTTCCATAACTTAAATACTTATTTGGCATAATTCAAATTGCATAGAAATTAATTTAATTATCTTGTTCTTATGTTAAAAGAATATGATTCTCAAACATTTATTTAATGTCTACGTATTACCCTTATAACTCAAGTGAATCTGACTTGATGTCCAGAAAGCAATAATGGGATTTAAGGGGGTGGTTTAGATTCAAGATACCTTTTTTTCATAAACATTATTCGATCACGGTATCTTTATTTCCCGATTCAACGTTCCCACAACAAGAAATTGTGTTTAGATTATATATATATATATTGTTTTTATCGAAGTTTGATCTCACGAAGGGAAACTCATATTCTTATAACACATGAAAATTTTTAATTGAGTTATAAGGACTCCAAGAGTGGCATTGTTCCTAACCTCAAATCTCATTTTTACTCTTATATGCTTTACTTTTACATCGCATTATGGTATCATTATTACCATCTCTTTTTAACAAAAAAGTTATGAAAGTACTTTCCTTACATCTTGAAGAAGTACATGATTAGAAGTATTATAAACTACACATGAACCATAAGTGATTTGTGTTCAAGGTAAGATCCCATGTTTTTGCATTTCATGATTCCACATGTGAAATTTATTTTATTCTTAATGTCATAAAAGGGTATAACAAGGGATTTTGGGACAAGACTTCGGTTTCCTGGGTTCTCTAAAGTCAACATTTTTCAAATCAATTTCATTTGCAAGAGTTACTTATAATTTTCTACCCACAAGTTAACCTCCTAATCAACTAAGGTTTAGTTTAATTCTAATTTTCACTCAGGATTTACACCTATTATAGATTAGATTAAGGTTCAAAAACATATTTACCCTATAAACCCTCCATAAAAGATCAAGGCACTATATTGTCACTAGCCAAAGATAAGACATTTAGCTGAGAAGATCTAAAGAGGTGATTAACAAGATTCTAAGTGATAGTGCAACTATTTCACTAGCTCCATGATGTCATCTAGATCCCACAAGCATTTCATTTGATGAAGAAATTTAATTCTAAATCTATCTTTGGAAGACAAGGTAGTCCACTAGGATACGAAGGAAGAGTTATCTCTACTTACTCCAGATAAAGTTTGACTGTGTCGCTCCTATCTGTCGGGTTTATGACGATGTCACTAAACATACCGACTAAGATGATAACACCAACTAGGGGTCTTATTTACCTAAGCTAGGAGGTTCCATCAAGCACAAAATTTTTAATTCATTCTATGGTTTCAATCTCTACTATGGTAAGAAGGATCACCCATGAAGACATGTTATGCACAGATCTTATACTAGGGTTGAGTGTTTCAATTAAATCTCTTTATTACATTTACAAGGTAAGAATACAACACAATAATTAATTAATCATTTATTGAACACTGAAAAATGCACTACAATATATTAACTTCAAATTCATTTACTATATATATAACAAACCCTTTTACCATACGTAACTATGAATCAAATTGAACCTGTGATTAAATGCACATTTCCTAAGATATCCCTAAAACTAGCATCTCATACATATTAACAAATATCAAATACAACTTTTCTACAACATGAGACTGCATTATACATAGATTCATTTTACAATCACCCATATATATTACAACAAATAAAAATGAATTACTCAACGCCTTTTCGTCATCTTTCTTGCATCCTGCAAAACCATGTGAGCATGAAATCAGTGATAAATCACTGGCATGGCATCCACCCTATTCTAACATAATTAACATTTTTCAGCTTCCCATTTACATATAATAATAATTACAATTTGCAATCAAAAGAAAAGGTTTAGAGACATGTATTCATTACATTTCATTTCACTTCATTTTGTAATCCAAGGAGAGAGAAAGAAGAAGGAAAGAGAGAGAAACACCATTTTGTCAAAAGTTCCATTTCACACAACAAGTTACACTTTGGAGTTTTCAAATAGTTATTTACATGTGTAAAAAGTTTCCATGGTGGTTTGGCAGCCCGAAGGGTCCTACAAATTTCCTTTTACATTTTCCTGCTAGCTACAAAAACGTTCAAAATAGGCTTAGAGGCTAAGAAACCACTTTCATACATTATCTTCTCGATGAGAAAACACACCATAGTTAAATTTCTACATGCCCAATTCTAAACCAAGAGTTGATAGGAATGGAAAGAATTGAATATTGGTGAATGCTTTATGAATATTGACTAGTTTTGATCAAAAAGTGATCTCGAGGCTCGAAAACCACGTCCAAAACTAATGATCACCGGATGAACGTGTAACGAGGAAGTTCCTACAAGTTCCCCTATGAAAGGATAATTAATCGAGTTGATTCAAACTCGAAACTAGAAATGACAAGATTTTTTCAAACCGTGACTAAATGCCTACAAAATGGTTTTTCAAAACAATATAGAAAATTGTTTTCCTCGAATCAAGGTTCCATGCAATTTTCTAGTAGAAATACTTCAGGTTTGTGAAGATGGATAATAATTTGTCTATCTAGGTTTCAAATGGTAGTTCAAAACAAAATCCAACTTTTTAGATTTAGCACTTCCTACTTCTATAAAATAGTGTAACAGAGGGCTCTATAAGGGCATCAAAAGGGTAACAAATGTTCATTTGGGGTTGATCCAAGGATTGAAGTGACACCTCACATAACAAGGTACATGTAGGAAACTTAACATCTCCTTTCTGGAGCTACGAAGGTTACTTTGCAAGTCTCAGAAAATTGCAATTGATCTATTTAAACAAGGGAGCGGTCAAATCATTTGCAGGGAACTCAACTTCAACCTATAAAAAAAGGGTACTATAGTAATCTAGTTTGGTTATGACATTTGCTAGATAATCAAAAAGTGAGGGTTAAAGTTTATTTTCTACCAAGCAATATTGGATCTTGTAAGTTACAATATAAGGTTTTACTATTTTTAAAAAAGTTTATTTTATACAATAATATACGAAAATCCTTTGGTTTTAAATTTCATTTTGTTACAAAAGAAAAACTAAAGAACAAAAATTATGAGATATGAGGAGAGATGAACCATGCATGGGATAAATTTTCATCCGTAGTGTATGGCGGGTTCATCTGCATTCCATAAGGCATTGAATGACTTTTAGCATTTCATCAAACAGATTGCGTGCATTTAGAAAATCCTCCATTAGAATTTTGTACACATTTATCCCCTTAACAAACATTTCTACCAAGGTATAGACAACTACTACAACTAAGAAACCCACTTTCTATTATGCTTTGATGGGTACATACCCATTTCAAAGTTGTCCTCTTGGCAAAAACTAGGAAATGCTGCTACAGATTTAGGATCTTTGTTTTTGCACTTTCCACTACCCCTTTGCTTCAAGTTCTCAAATCATTTTAACACATCCATACACTCTTATATGCATACCATGCACTATTTATTCACCCAGTCCCATTTTTACCACTTGGGTTACTTTTTTAGTTAGAGAGATACCGTGTGGCATATAGAATTGGTGTGTCTCCTGAGGCATCCTCCTTGGATTTTTTTATGTTGTTTTAGGCATACAATTTGACCATTTGTAAATGGAAATGATGCTTCTTCCTTTGGAAAACCTTCTTCTATGTTAATGTTGCCAAATAGGAGATCTCTAATTACATAAAACCTTTACACATCTGTGCCAAACATCCACAAAACTAAACTTCTACACATTATTTTCAATGGAGCATGAAACATGTCACTTATCACTAAATTTATAAATATTTTTAGTCAACTCAGAATTTGTAACTTCTCATATAATGACTACTTTTGCACAAATATTCACTATAAATGTCACCTGCCCAGGAGTAACATTTCTCATAGAAGGAACCCATACTTGAACATACCATGTAATCATTAAATTCCATTTTGACCTAGGTTGGGAAGGTGCTGGAAAAAGTTGTAGGAATATAGATCTCCACCTTCCTATCATATTTTCTTGAGAGCTTCTAAGATCTTTCAACAAACTCATTTTGTACAAATCCTATTATTGTTGTAATCCATGGTGCCACCACATTTATTTCAAGTGTTTAGTTGAATAGTTCACATGACAACGCACATTTCCACAATAGCATACATATCTATTAGGTACTCATAGCTAAGACATCTAAAAAAAACATTTTCCATTTTGGCATAGATTGGGAGGAAGAGAGAAAAGTGAAAAAAAAATCAGATTTCCAATATGCTTTGATGGACGTCCTTACCCTACTCCAAAGATATCATTTTGACACAGGCTGGAAGGATGTTTAGGTTACATATTTCCTTCATGAGCAATCACTGAAATAAACCAAAATGGACTGATTTTAGACAACTATTATCAAAGCTCCTTAGCATGACTTCCCAAATTTATGTTTATTTAATTATATTAGTGTGCAGGCATGTACTTGCAAGAACCATACAAATATTGATATATTTTTTTAACTAGACTTTGGGTTTCAACATGGAAACCTATCATCACCAATTCGGCACTATGACAATTCTTCACCGGGACTCCTCGTGTTATGATTATTTACTAATGCATAGCCTTTAGTTTGGTGGATGTAATCTGGAAACACAACAACAAACATAACACAAGAATACCATAGACTATGATAAGAAGGAATGATGATAAATTTGAAATATAAGTGTAAATTATAATATCAACATGAAATTGTCACAATCTCACCCATGAGGTACTTCAAGTGTTACTGACTTCACTTGCCTTCCAACAATAACTATGGGAGAAACTTCACAATTACACCTCTTAATGGCTTCTTTAACACACCTTCAAAATGATGGCTTCCTTTACACACTTACTCATACAATATTTCTCACTACTTCCTTCTATGCTAAATGAGGGGGTGGCCTCTCTATTTATAGAAATTTTAGGCTTATCCATCTTATCTCTAAGATAGGATAAGAAATCCACTCTGACGAATCATATTCCATACCTTAACTCTTATCTGTACATGTAAGCTTATCTTTTAAGATAAGATAAACCTTATCATTTCATATGGGTTCCACATAAAATTCACAATATATTTATGACCTCACTCCTTGTCCTTATTACCAATATAATATTTCTAATTCCTAATCATGTAGACCCTACTTCTCTACTTACCCCAATTTTAACATTACCGGACCACTTACGACAAATATTTACTTTTTACTACAACATTCCTATTGTACTTTTGATTATTACCGTACTATACATTATTAGTGATGTCGTATCGACATCGCCGTTATCTTCTATCAGACGCTACTACTAATTATACTTAACAACATTCTATTCCTAATACACACATTAATGAAATAGAAATTACGGACGAAAATTTTAGTGTCGACATCTTCCCCCTTCCTAGATTCTACTCCGTCCTCGAGTAGACTATTCTGGTGCTTGGAAAATATTTAGCTTGTCGTGGTTGACCCATTTCATAATGGGAGTGCCATCCAATTCCTCTAGTCGGTATGTACCATTTTCATGCACAGTTGCTATTTTGTAGGGCCCCATCCATTTTGGAAGAAATTTTCTTTGTCTTTTTTTTGTATCTCGAATCATATACTAGGACCAAGTCATTCACATGAAATGGAGACCAACGGATCTTTTGATCAAAGTATTCCTTCTGCTTCATTTTCTTCTTATAGCTTGTATCCTTCGCTATTTCCCTCATTTCCTCTAGCAAATGAAGATGTACCAACCTTTCTTTTACTGAATCACTTTCATCCATCCTTTCATTTTTCATAACTCTCACAGTGGGAATATCAAACTCAATAGGAAGAACTAGATCAATGCCATAAGCCAACTGAAATGGGGAGTATCTTGTTGCTAACTTTGATGTTTCCCTATATGCCCATAATGTTGCATGAATCCTTTTATCCCACTTATGTACCTGCAAGGCTGCATCTTTTGCTAGAATTTGACATAACACAAAATTTGTTTGTTCCACTTGTCCATTTGTGCTTGGCTTGTATGTTGTTGCCTTCTTGTGCTTAATAGAAAACTTGTTGACTAGGGCTTCTACCACCTCATTAATGAAGTGGCTTCCTTGATCTGTTACAATTTCTAATGGACAACCAAATCTGGTGACAATGCGTTCATATATGAACCTTGCCACTTCATCCATGGAAGCTATTTTCAATGGCCTAGCTTCAACCCACTTGGTTAAATAATGCATGGCAACTACAATAAACTTATTTTGGCATGGGGTAGTTAGAAGTGGACCTACAATGTCTATTCCTAGTTTTCAAAGGGACCAAGTGGAAGAATAGGGCATAATGGAGATGATAAAGTCTTACGGTTACCATGTGTTTGAGAAATATCACATCTTATAATAATTATAACAATCTTTAAAAAGAGTGGGCCAGTGATAACTCGCATCCAAGATCCTTCTTCTTGCTGTAAGTTGTCAAGAGAAGTGCCCTCCACATGTACCATTTGGAATTCTTCTATCATCTCCTTCCCTTGATCACATCCAACCCCTCTTGTACTATTTATTAGGTCCCATTCAAAATAATACTCCATGTAGAATAGAATATGGATGAGTGGCTTGAGTAATCTTCTCTTAGTCTTTGCATTGGCACCATCAGGAAACTTGAATTCATTTAGATAATTCTAAATATCTATGTATTCACTAGGGATTGTGTCAAGGGATAACAATGCTGCATCTAGGAAATCATCATCACAAGATGAACCTAAACCATCATAGGCTCGAGAGAGTGCATCTACATTGACATGCTTCTTTCCTAGCCTATCTATAATATCAAATTCAAATTCTTGTAGCAAAATTATCCATCTTGCTATCCTCCCTAATGGGTTAGGATTATTGACAATATATTTTAGAGCCTGATGATCTATTACAACTATAAATTTCTGCCATAGCAAGTAATTTCTAAACTTCTTTACAACAAAAATGATAGCTAGAGCCTCTTTTTCAATTACGGATAATTTACCTCAAGCACTTTGCTCATTTGTTTTCTCTAAAGTAAACTAGATGTTCATTCCCATTTTCATCCTTTTGGCTCGAGTACTTCCTAGTGCTATTTGAGGCATCATGTACACAATAAATGGCTTGCTCAATCTAGATTCTTTAAAATAGGTGAAGACACCAGGGCTTCCTTCGAGTTGTTTAAAATCTTCATGCGCCTTATTTCTGATTCTTAAGTAACATCCTTCTTCAAAAACTAGGTTAGTGGTTTGCGATCTTTGAGAAATTCTTAATGAACCTTCTATAGTAACCCACATGGCCTAAAATGATCTCAACTTACTTCTATTCATAGGAAATGGTAACTCTTTGATTTTGAAACTTTATCGGATCATCATTACCAATACCATCCCTGATACAACATGCCCTAACAAAACGCCTTTAGAACATCCA
>CM031234.1:1034524577-1034632476 GCA_018340775.1 Taxus wallichiana var. yunnanensis
AAATCACCAAAACTCATAAGACAACATGGTTTAACGATACTTGCATCGAAAATGCAATGTCGAGGTGTGTAGATGCAAAACATGCACGTGACTCCTGCCTTCAAAAAGCGAGAAAACTCATGTGCACAAATTGATAATTGACAAGATAGATATTAGATAAAATAGGATGAGTTAATTAGAAAAGTCGATCCCGAGAACTAATGGGCTTCCTTTAAAGGGTGTCAACTCGTTTTACAATTAAGTGATAATGATAGCAAGATAATTGACAATAAAAGGATGATCAAAGTTCTAGAGGGATAGAGAGATCCTGTTCTGCGTGATAGGTGGCCCAAAAGGGTTGCGACAAGCTTGAACTCCATGAAGTAATCGAACCACACATGTTCAACATTGTTTTGTTCTTCATGTATGAATTTAAGTTTATTTTTGATGTGCACGATGTTTGGTGTCAAGGAGATGGCACGAGAGATTTAGCTTGTGCGCATGTCGAATTGTTTCCAAACAAGAGGTTGTGAGGTAATAGGAAGGTTGTAGATACTTGTAATTAGATGTGCCTGACTTGGTAGTACTGATCATCTACAAGCAAAAAAACTCGAAAAGACCGATTAGATGAAAAAGCAGTTGATATATTGATTGCAATCATGAGAAATATGATTAAAATGACAAAAAGATAGTGATCGCTAGAAATTTGAGGTAATTGTTGACGATTCCTGTGGAAAAGGTTGATTCCTTAATAAGATACAAATTGGATGTGAAACAAGTGATTTATGGATTGATACGATCTGTCAATACGACTTGTTGATAAACTAAATGCAAAAGCAAATGACAGAAGCTTACCTTTGATGAGGAATGTTAAGAAACGGTGTTGTGGGAGTCTTATAATGTTTGTGAAGCTTCCAAAGACGTGACTAAGATGCAAGAGATGTCGGGATATTTGAAATGATATCACTTAAGTCGTCGATGAACCAAAGCTTCACTACAAAAATACGAGGATCCTCATTCATGAAGATTGGTGGGATTTTTATAATCCACGACGATTAGTTAGAATCGTTGGCGATCCGAAAAAAGTGGGAAAATCGACTTGAAAATGGTTTCAACCACTTCCAAATGGGCTAATTCAAATATGGGAATGATTGAGGATGGGTATAAATTGCCAAGTTTCTTAGGTCCAAATTTTAAGTACTATAATTTACAACGACACTTCAATCTCTCTTCGTCCCTACATAGTTATTTTAGCCCAATAACCCCTTATTACCATAATGCACAAATTTAAATATCCAATTTTTATACTTTTAATGACATTTAATCCATTAATACACATTTAACCTTATTCACACATATTTTCTCATTGTAAACACCCTCCACTCCATTAAGCTTCTTATTCTCATTTTCAAATACAAAACCATCAAAATCACTTATTGTCTCTATAATAATGTCTTAAACATAACCTTAGACATATATCTACTTTTAATTTTGAATTTCACGACCTTTAAACAAGTTCGCAACCTTTTCAAAGATTCAGCACCAAATTTATCCACCTGCTATGAACCCATTCCTTACCTTTCCAACAATTATATTTTCAAATGAGCAACTTATCATACTTAGTCTGGTGTGATTTTACAGATTGAAGCGTGTGAGCCTAACCTCCTTATCCACATACGGATTTGCAGCATTCAAACTGAGGTCGTGACTCGTGACTGCACCAAGTAAACATCCTTACAAAGCACGCCTCTTCATGTAAAATTAACGGCGATGTGTGACAGTAGTAGGTACTGGTAGTGGCTGTCACCTTCAAACACTCTAGCGAGCGCCTGTAAACCTCCTACTGCTACTGCTACTGCCCTCGCTCGCCAAGTAAACAATAAACGTGCAATTGCAAAGCACGCCCCTCAATGAAACACCCACTTTATATTTCCCTGCACATTCCACTTTCCCCTGATCGGAGTTATAAGCTACGCTCATTCCATACTTTGTTGAAGGAATTTAGCCTCAACCAAAACGCACGAGTTTTTTTGTTCTTTTGGGCTCGCAATGAACGCTCTGCGCTTCAGACATGGGATGTACTGGAAATGGAAATGGGCAGTTTCGAATTATTCGTCCGCTCTCACAGTTCAGAAACATTCCTACACTTCAAATGCAAAAGACTACCGTAAGGAAGCCCTTGTAAACTCTTATTGCAAGAGGGCAGAATCATGGTTGACGCGCAAGCAGATGGCAAAAGCAGTACAAAACGCTGAGAAAGCCTTGCAACATGACTCTGTACACCTCAACTCCCCGATTTGCAAGGGCAAAGCTTTGCACGCACTCGGGGAGTACACCATGGCGTCTTCCTGCTTTCAACAAGCACTCCAACAATCCTCAGATGCCGCAGAGGAAATAAAGGCGCACTATGAGATATCCAAGAAGTCCGACACAGGCATGGTAACTTTGATATCTCTGCCTATTTCAGGAATGGCTGCAGGGCACAAGATATTCCCGAGGTAAGCAATTATATTGGTCCTGTAGTCATTAAAACTTCGCCGGGGCGCGGCAGAGGCCTGTTTGCTACTGGGGATTTAGATGTTGGGGATACCATTGTTGTGGAAAATGCTGTTGTAATGAGTGATGTGTATAGGAGGGCACACCCTTATGCTTTAATAGACAATGAGTTGGCGGAGATTGAGCAGCTGAGGCATGATACAGTTACCCAGGTGATTTCTTCTGCAGTGTCATCCCCCAGAATTATGCAGCAGTTGCAGCACCTCATTTTCCCCTCACAGGTTCCTGACATGGAACTGTTCCGGATAAATTGCGGCAATTGGAGCAACATCGATGCTTGCAAAACCTTGCAGAATTTACAGCTAGACAGGGAGAAACTTAGAAACTCAATGGATCTCAATGCCCTACTCACATATATGACGCAAAGGAAACGAGATGAAGAAGGTAAGTTTGATGAAGATGGCAATCCCTGGGCAGGAAGCATTACACTTGATAGATGGGGATTTTGGGCTCTTACATCTTTCATCAACCATTCATGTTTCGCAAATGCAAATTGCATGGTAGTGGGAAAAGCCATGTTTATCATAGCTGCCAGAAAGATTTCTCTAGGAGAGGAAGTTACAGTCTCTTACTTTAAGAGTCTTACACCTTTGGAATTGCGACAGTATTATTGTAGCGAATTGGGATTTCGGTGCGAGTGTAAGCGGTGTATGTTTGAACGATCCTTGGGCCCAGAGTATGGTAAATTGGCTCAGAAGATATTCACTAAATATACCTGGTTGGTCCCTCATGTCCCACAATTTTCACCAAAGGGTATTTTGTCCTTATTAGAGCTGCTTGCACAGTTGGAAGAGGTTGATGCGGACATTGAAGGGAAACAATTCATACATGCATCTTTCATATTTATCTACAGCTGGTTGACTAGATATGTGTTTCCTGGTACTAGTGTGCTCCCGCATTTGCTTCCAACTCCAATAAAACTGGCAGAGGCCATCCAATATTGTGCACCAGGGTCTGAGTCGTCCTTTAATGTGTATTCAAGACTTGTGGATGAGGCCAATGGACAACAGAAAAATCTGCTTCTTCAAAAGCTAATGGAAGTGGGTATAATGATGATTGGAAAACAGGAAGAACGCGTGCTTAAAGATCTAGTGAGGACAAAGATGGAGGAACGCTGGATCAAAGTCTCCAAGATTTGGGATGGAAGTGGAAAGTGAGTTTGATTTACACTTTTCAGTGGCAAGCATGGGTGACCTGCAACAATTGATAAATTATCTAGCTCTTTGAAACACTACAGCTCTCCATTAGTGTCATTCCAACCTGTTATTTTTGGTAGAAATGCTCCTGGGTGATTATCTGATTCATGGTTGGTCGTACTAGATTATTACCCATTTGGGTATGCAGCATTGTGTTCAATTCAATAGGATGCTTCCCATGCAGCATTGGTATTTTTGACTGATTTGAGCACAAGCCTTAGGTTTTGAAAACACCCAATTTCAATTTTTTGTCATCTACTTTTATATTAAGACACACTTAATACTGATTCTAATGTTCGCCATTTTGTGAAAACCACATAATAGCAGTGAAGGAGAGCACTTATTTTTAACTTACAGATCAGTATTTGTCATTATGTCCGTTGCTTTTACTATCATCCAGGAGTCAGTTTTGTTTACCATGATTATATATCCTCGTTTTATGTTTTTGTTTTGTGAATATGTATACTTTGGTAGGCTGCTTGCAGGAAGAAACAGTTTTCTGCTTTACGTTTTTATGGAATCATATATTCATTGGCAAAATCTTAATGTGGGAGCTGTTTTGCTTTCTTTTATAAATGCACCAAATATTTACAGCTCAGGGGATAAATGGTTCATCCTAGGTTTTAGGTCACTATTGTAGATTGGCAGGATTGTGCTTACTCTGCTTAATTATCAGCTTAAATTTTAGATATTTGATTCCTATTATGGAGGACCTATGGCAACATGTGCACAGTTCAAATGGGTTACATAAATGGTGATTCTAAAGCTCAACTAACTAAAAAAGGAAATCTATATGAATGTTGAATGGCTAATAACTTTGCCTCTTCAGTTTCATGCTTTTTTAGATTTTGACAAGAGCTGAAATGGATTTTCCTTCATAGTTCTTAGATTTTCCAGCGATAACTGAAAAAGTAATTACAATATTGGTTTTCACTCCAATTCCCTTAAAATCTCTCTTATTGTGAAGGATCTATGACAGGACTTAGTTAAGCTAACCAGCTTACATACAATTAATTTGATCCGTATAACAGAAGTTAGTTGAGCTACCCAGTTTTCATTATGCAATTCAACATTCCAGTTCATGTTTGTTCTAATACTTTCCTTGGTTTAGTGTTGGTCTAATCTTATCAAGCAGATATAAACAATCTTTCTTGCAGCTCAGTTGGAAGTCGTAGTGTTATAGATAGTTTTGAAATCCTCTCTGCATCGCCAGGTTAGTCTTATGAGCATTGTAATTCATAAGGTTATGAAATAGTGGATGTAGTGAAAAGCAGAAAGCACATTCATTGATTCAATCATGGGACACATACTCTGTATGCAACTCTGTATGCTCCTCTGGATTCCGAGTTAGGGTTTTATTCCTTCATATTTTATAAGTAAAAGTTTGGTCCCTGTATTATACCTTCAAGCAAGCGCTCTGTTCCTTCATATTCTGCAAACAAGGATTTTGTCCCTATATTACTTAGTAAACAATCTTATTTTATCAATCAAAATAAAAGATTTATTCATCTACTGAGTTTTTTTTTTTGGGAGAGAGTATTCCTGCCATTTGAGTGCTAACTATTTCGTCCTTATATATACCTGCAACTTAGGGATTTGTCCCTACATATTTTATAAATAAGGGTTTTGTCCCCATAAATACCTTTTATTAATTCAAATACAATATCATTGATTGTAGAGTCTTGGGAGAAAATATTCAAACAATGTACTTGTGGGTGCCTAATTTTATTGTTATAAATCTTTGTTATTTACTATATTGAGTGTAATAGCGCATAGCGTATTTTCAAGTATAGTATAATGTTCTAGCAGCCTATGCCAAAGATCTGATACATATTTTGTTGTATGACAGGAAGCTGTTGTTGAAATATAAGTAGAATTTTCAGTAATTTGTATTCGGTTCTTTTTTATCCCCACAAACAAATTCTTGTAGTTGTGTTTTTTTATTATATAGGATTATCCATTATATTTATGATATCTTTCAAAATTAATTTTATTATACCAAAACCATTTCAACATTAGATTGATAGACCTATTAATACTTAATATAACGGAGTTACATAGACCTAGAAAGAGATGCTATAATCGAAAAATTAATTTACATATATTTTATAATACTTTAAAAGACATTTTATATTAATAATGTATTGTTAATTTTATTTTTGGATAGAATTTTGAAGTTATTAAGTTTATTTCACTTTTTACGCCGAAGGTGTTCCTCCTATGGGAAAGGCACTTGCGGACGGTTCTATGACCTGTCTTAAATTTGACAAATTTGACGGCCGTCTAGACATTTTTGTTGTTTAACAATTTTTTGGGACGTTTTACTTTTTTAACGGTTTTAGATGGGTCGGCGAACTCCGATCGCATGTGCTACTCTTTTATTTTTGTAAAACCTCCATATGGAAGTGGAGGTGGATACATTGGGGCTCATCCAGCACACCAGCATCTTGAAGCTTCTGTGTTGCATTTCAAGCGAAGACACCGATTTCAAGTGTTGGTGTATGAATACATGTCCAACGGGAGCTTGTCGGAGCGGTTGCATCATCGTGATTTGCGAACACCAGATGAAAGGGCGTTGTCGTGGCCGATCCGTTATAATATTGCACTGGGCCGTTTTCAGGAGTGTCCATTCTTTGAAATCAATGTGTTTTTTTGGAATCCCTGCCGGTTAGGGTCTATATGACGGTTGGGATTTGAAAACGCATTTGTCTATTGCGGGCGCGTTAGATACAAATATGGAGAGCGAGAGACGTGATCATGTTTTTACAGTCATCCGTGGGTTGCTCTGCCTTGCAGAGATTTCATACATTTATTAGGGTTTTAATTTTCCTGCCTTGTTAGCTTGGCAATGTCACTATTCTCATTATCCCCACGAGACTTCTAGTTTCAAATTGGGTATGATGAGATGTATCACTAAGGGAAATATAAATCTTTTGGGAATGACAAAAATTCTGATGCCGAGGCAGGGGAGATCAATGAAGGAAGAGGAATAGATGAGACATTTACGGACTCTAGAATATAATTATATAATTGAGCATGTAAGAGATCTTCGATAGAAATAAGGTGCCCTCTTGGTGAGAGAAAATGACTTTGACAGGACTATTGGTGGCCCTACTGATAAGAATGTGTTCAACATCATAGTTACGAAGGTCAATCTCACCATTGGACTAGTTCCCAAAATGAAAATTTTCGTTGGGCTATTGGGTTTTGTTCTCATGAGAACATCGAGTATGGGTGATGAATTTCATAAAGAATGACGCAGATTCGGTAGCTACTGGTCACCAGATAGGGAAAGGGGGAACAGTTGTTCTGTCATAAAAAATGAAAATAGAAAAGTGTGGAAGCAAGAAGTGCTCCTTACAATAGAGCAATGTGGGTTGTTCTCAAGGAGACGAGACTTTTGGAGTAATGTCTTTGTATGATTCAAATGATTATCAAGATATCTCAATTTTAGAACCGGATGTCAATAGATTTTTCTAAAATCTCGAGGATTATAGGAGACTACAATATGATTGAGGACAAACAAGATTTAAAAAGAGGTAATCCCTATAACTAGAAAGGTGGTAATGTTTTTTACAAGTCTAAAATAAAGAGAGAAATAGCAGATCAGAATCTTTTTGGAGAAACAAAAACACTGGCAAAGGGATTTGGTTTGCATGGTGCAATGATTAGCAAGGAAGAGATAATTTACTCTACACTATATTAATTCGTGGTATCAAGAGATCTCATTAAAATTATAGAAAAACAATGGCAGAATTCAGTAGAAGCCCATTCTTTCATCTTATCTAATCATCACCCAATACAAATGGAAGCAAACAACAAGACATCAACAATTAGCTCTAAACTTGATGGTCTAAAAAAGAATGTATCCCATCTGAAAGATGAGAATTGTTTACAACCACTCAAATATATTTGGAAATTAGTCAATATACCTTCTATACCTTCTCAAATTTGTCATATCAAGAGATGGGAAAAATTTATGAGTTCTGTACAAAATATCAGGAGTTTCTATGATAGTGAATCCAGAGATAAAGCAAAAAGGAGAAAGAGAGCAATGAGGGATGCTCAAGAAGCACTCATCAGGGTTGAGAACCTGGTTCCAGGGAAATACTAACAATGTGGAACTCTTTAAATAGAATGTGAAAATCAACTGAACTACAAAACCAAGGGTGCCCTTAGAGCTAGGATGAGTTGGTTTAAAACTTAAAAGAAGGCAAAAAAACATTTTTGTTAGGATGCTTGAAGCCAAAAAATATTTGAGAGAAAGTTTAACCAATTGAGGCAGAAGGGAAGATGATTTCATTAGGGATGAATCCAATGAAGCCTTCCTTGAATTATAAAGGAATTAATTTTCTGCTTGGGGGTCTAATGAGGACGTGGAAAGAAATAGAAAGATCTACCAATGAGTGGTCCCAGAGAAGGTAGGCATGACAGGTGCCTTGGAATTTGTAAAGAATCATATGAAGGATGAAATAAGGTATGACATACTCACCATGAGTGAGGACAAGCCTCCAAGCTCTGATGGCTTCCCAATTGAGTTCTACAAGGCACACTTGGTCTTGAATCAACACGGGGATGATCATACTGACACCTAAGAACAAAAACAAACACATAAATAGGAATTGGACGTGAATTACATTCTAAATGATCCCCACTTCATGTTAAGGGCGAGGGTTAGCAATCACATGTGTTTCATGAGATGTGAATGCCGAACGGTATATGTTATTTGATTTAGAGGTATAGTTATTACTTTTGTAGTTTGATGTTGATTAGGGGTGTGATTTTTTCGTAAGTGTAGAAATATAGATGGGCCACTTAATTTTAAGGTTGTTTATACATTTCAAAGTTATTATAAATTCGTACATGAATACATTTGATACCATTTTCAATAGTTAATTTTTTTTATAGTTGATGTTGTATGTATTTAATTCGGCTTTATTGTGTTAGTTGTGCATCGATTGTTCGGTTGGTGTTTTGTTGGAAAAACATTTATTGTCCAGTTGATAACGTGTGTGATTGATAGTTGTAGTGTAGGAATTTAGTTGAAACATTACATTGAAATGTTGTATGTGTACATTTAATTATGTTACAGATTCGTACATTTAAAGTTGCTTTTCATATTTGAACTCCACATGCATTACAATTGAATTTAGTTTTATATTTTGACTTATTTCTGCATTTGTATGTCATCAAACTATGTATCGTTCCTTGCTAACCCGCATGATCTTTATCCAACAGGTGGTACTCCATGATATAAAATCAGCACATGTACAGAAGTCTTCATGTAATAACATGTTTAGTTCAAATAAAATAGATATGAGATTTGCAAATGTATATGTACAAATTTGTAACAAGTTTGAAATCTAGATATGGAACCTTTAAATGAAGTGGTTCATCTATATATCTACACTTACAAAATCAATCACACCCATTATCAACATCAACTACAAAAGTAATAACTATCCGTCTAAAACAAATAACATATACCGTTCGGCGTTCACATTGCATTGTACACATGCGATTGCTAGTATATATGGTTATTAACTTTTACAATGTTGTAACTAAATATATTGTGTCTTGAGGTTAAAATAGTAGGTTAAAATATTTGTTTATATACGAGATGAAGTGATTTTTATCAATTTAGTTTTAGCTTTTTCATTCAAATAAAACCTTTGTCAAAGTTATACTTATTTGTTTTATTGTTTTAATAACCTTTAGTTTTTATGGAATATGTTGTTTTTCATGTAATCAAAGTCTAGTAACTCAATTTTTGCTCATTATTTTTAATTTTAGAATAGATAAAATGATGTCAAAACAAATGTGTCAATTGTGATAGGTATAATAGTTCGAGTCTTATCTCTTGTTCAATCATTCTTGTATGTTGTCAATAGTCAAAGATAAATTCAAATTTCTCTCTATTGTAAATGGAGGTAATATTGGGCGATCCTGATATCTAATACAATATGTATTTTCATATTGTGGGGGACATCTTCTCATCAAAACATCATACAGCTAAGCTTCAAGATTTTTTTTTGTATAAGTAATAGTCGATTGGTGGATGGAGGCATCAAAGGAAGGAGGCCAATCCAAGCCTCTCATCGACCACTAATGAAAGTATTGCGTATTGAGATACTAGCAACAAATATGCACAAAAATTACTTTATGTTGTCAAGGACAATTTTCAATGGAAATGGAGATCGTTTGTATTGTTTACGATTGAGTGGTAGTGGTCAAGGGAAGAGGCTACAAACGCAACAATTGGCCTAATCCTCAATCTTATTTTAAGTTTATTTTTGTATGGTGTATGAATTATTTGTATTTTTCCCTGTCGTGATGATGATTTGAAGATCCAGGATAATAGGTATTATAGTAGGGGATGTTCTTAGCAAGTGATATAGAAGAGTCATCCCACTACTTTTTGACTAGTTCATTAGTGTATCCTAATTTGTGGTACATGGATTCAAATAAAAAGGTTGGTGGGCCTTTGTTCATGATTGATGTGGTTTCCATGGTCAATGTGTGTGTCAAGACCATGTAAGCTCTAGGGGAACATTATATTTAGTTATTAAGTAGTGTTTTTCCTTGTATTCATACTAAGGTGGATGATGTTGGGAATTTATTTCTAATGCTCACATATGTTGTGTTGGACTTTATATTTGTATATAGGTAAATATATTAGCTAGGAAAACAATAATTTGTGTGGGTATTCAATATGTATGATATAATATGAATGTGAGAAATAATTCCCCACGCAAACCACCCTGCTCGTGGGGTTTTGCTCAGTGGTGAATGCAGATAAGTGCCCGCAATCATTCCATGGAATTAGTTCAGGCGAGGACACCACCAAACTGAAGCACTGCAAACACCTTTCACAAGAGTTGGACGCAACTCTGGAATGGACATATCATGTGCCAAATGGATCACTAGATTTGTCCTTCAGAGCGTAGCTGACGTCCAAAGCAGGGTGGGTTGCGTGGGGAATAAACCCACCTCTTGAACTGATATAATATGCATGATATAAATGAAATATACACAATTTTGCATTGACATATTGAACTGAACCTATAAACATTGACTCTCGATTGTACCAAGTATGTAACATATATGTTGCATAATCACTCTTATGCTTTAGAGAGAATAGTGAAGGAAGGTCCAGTGAAAGTTACACCAAGGTACATATAGGATAAAACCACTTCAACGAAACTATATTGTAAATGATATTATTTTCCTCGGATTTTTTCTTAGTTTTGTTGAAATCCATAACCTTTGTTTTGTTGAAATTCTAAGCTCAATTTGTAGGCATGCAACATTATGTGACATGAGAATGAACTCATTAGAAAATAATAAAATAGAGATTATTATATCATAGAGAATATAATTATCCCCCTGTTTTCCTTGAGCTTACAATGATATCCTCTAATTTAGATCTATGTAGAGACTAAACAAAGTAGGAGAAAGTAGAAAAACTTGTTTAACACCAATGGTGTTATTGATATATTTTGTAAAACTAGTATGAGTTCATATTTTTCTATATTTCATTTCTTAAAGTATCGTCACAATTAGAATAACCAAATGATTTAAGATATGGAGATCTTGAAGATGTAGGATTAGAAGTTGTATAGGAATAGTGTCAAATGCCTTCTAAAAATAAACAAAACATTAGTAAACCTAATACTTTTTTTCTATTACGTCTTTGATTATAACTCTAATCATAAATATATGGTCTATTGTATTATGATTTCTTCTAAAACTTGCTTGCATTTTCCCCAAAGTTTCTTGGACTCTCCAAATCTAGGAATCAAACTATCTAACACTTTAGCAAATAACTTACTCAAGGCATGCCAACCATGATGATTCTACAATTATTTGGATCATGTTGGTTACCTAACTTAAATACGGGATACATTATATTGGATGTCCATGCAAGTGGAAATCCATAAGCCATTGTATTAAAAATATTAGCAATATATATTGTCATCGATTTACATGTCTTTTGTTTGAAAATAGCTTCCAATACCATACAATCTTTGAAGATACATTGAGTAGGTTGTAATCTATTTCCAATTATAATTAGGACTTGGGACGTGGCTTGGAATGTCTTATATAGAATAGTTGTAATTGGACCAAGTATCCTTCTCGGATAAGGTATAAGAGGATTTCCTTGAAGGAAGGTTTTCCAAAATGATTTAGCATTCAACGAGCATGTTGAGTTTATCTCTTGTTTTCTTATTCAAATATAACATATTCTTATTAATCAATGTTAATCAACTTAATGGTTCATTTGAATAATTAATCATTACATTATCATGAGTCAACAACCTTTTTGACATTTTACATTTTGATCAATATTTATCATTTAAGGTTTCCACTATTACTATAATATATGTGGATTTGTTGTCATATTCTTCTTATCCTTGAGGATAGGTACACACGATGTGCCTAAAATGTCATATTTATTTTTATATAATATGATAGATCCAAAATATCCATTTGAAACACACATCATCGTGGAAACTTATAAAATCTTAGTGCATCTTGGAATTTCTTCTACGCCTCTTAAAATCCTCACCCACTTTCATTCATTCAATATTATTTCAATAGATAAAATGATAAGCCTTTTTGAATTAACTTACTCATATAGGGATGTTGGTGAGTGATGTTATAGTAATCTTAGAGAGATCTCTAAAACTACTATCAAACCAACCATTGTGGAGGAAATAAACAAGTGGGGGATAATAGAGTGATTATAAATAGAATGAGGGAAGGACTTAAGTGTTGTATTCTAAATTATTATAGAGTGAAATTCATTGCTTTCTCTTGGGTTATTAGGAGAATTTGTTTATATGAGGTTATCTTTCAAATTTTCAATGTAAAATTCAACAAAAGTATGGACAAAATAAATTTGAATCAAAGTGTTGGTTATGATAGTAAATAATATAATATCTAAGGTTGGAGAGTATGATCTTTAATAGAATTGATGTGTGGTCTATAAGGGGTGGGGGAGAAAGCATCCACTCTAAAATAAAATATTAATGGCCACAAATATTTATTGGTTAAACATAGTCTACCACACTAGATCCCCTATGATAAGGATAAAAGTAAAGTCACTTGTTTAGGAAAGCGAGAGAGTCCATTTAGCACTAACATATCATTAGATTCGCCAATTCGGATCAAACGTTTGCCATAAGGTGTAATGGAATGGTCAACGAGTGTCTGTAGAGATGTTTATCTCCTCTTTCCTTTTTACCCATATTAGATCTCAACTAGAATCAAAGTGTGAGCATAGTAGGTTACACATACAAGCATTGAAGTCTTAAAATAAAAGGAATCATCCCTATAAAATAGGAGCCAAGGATTTTTAAATAAAAACATTCAATGACTGTTATGAGGGGACTGAGGGATAAAATTTCCCCTACCAACTTAGGGACATGTTGTCCATATGGCAGCATGAATAATATTTGTTTAGAGATATTAAAATTCAATAAAAATATGGACAATTTGTTTGCTTGTAATTCTTAGAAAAATCTCACTTCAAATTTTCAACACAACAAAATTACAAATTGATGGGACCACTAAAATACAAAAGGCTCTTTTGCATTTTGTCAATAAAACCTACTAAAAAGTATAATAAGCCCTCACCGTAGGACCACAACCTAATAATTTTTAGTTCGACATCTCTAATTTATTATTGAACCTATTAGTAAGAAGTAAAAGCCTACACTTAATAGTAAGGTAAATGTCTCGAAAAAATAATCTTGATGTCAAGAACAAATTGTTATCATTCATTTAATTAGGTCGATAGGCATACCTTCAACTAGATGAAGACTCTATGGAGCTAACAAGAATACATTGCATCAAAATAACAATACATCACACTTAAATCTATATCTTCACTCTTCTACTCTAAAGGGTTCATTTTTATCAAACACTTGGCTTTCATATCTACTTGTTTATATGAAGTAGTTAGTTCTCTTGCACATGTCGGTGTCTCCATTACACATTGGAGATAAAGAACGACACATGTTTTACATTCGCAGATGTCCTAAGAGTCCAAAGTAACAACCACTTGCATATATCGCGAATTTTTGATCAAAAGGTGGTCCAAGGTGTCTCGTGGGGCCTACGCCCACCATAGGAAAAAGGAGCCATCGACTCCTAGTTACGCAACCATTGCGCTCTTCTTGAAATCTTTATATATCCAAGTCTTTGTTTTCTCGTCTTATCTTAAGGTAATACAACTTTCTGTTTTTCATGTGCCTCAACAATTGCTTCTTTTCCCTATTTCAATAATTGATCTTTCCTCCTCCTCAAACTAACAATAATGCATTGCACTCAAATCTACTTCGCTTTCATATCCTTTTTGTACATGAAACTTTTAATATTTTTGTGACTATCGGTAATCCCATTGCATCCCTCTACACGTATGTTTTTTTTTTTTTTTTGTGGAATCATCTAAGGATGAAAGTTTTAAGCTCTCGACTAGCCCTCAAATTAAACCACATAATCATGGTGCCCTATCACCAAGACATACCTTAACACGGAGCCGAGATTTAAACCTTGAAGCTCCCAATTATTAAAAGACCTAAAACCATCACACCACTATCCATTAACACACACATATATTAAAAACGAAAAACCTTTAAATATAATTTACATTAATATTTTAGGTCACTCTATTACAATCATATGATCTGCTTTCCCAATTGATTCCTTAAATTCACCCCCTTACAACTTCCTACTCGGGAGAAGTGTTGCAAATTAATTATTCTGAAAAGACTTGTACATGAACTGCTTTTTTAAATACAAAATATACTTTTGTTTCAGGAAAAACCCTTTAAAAACAAAGTTTGGTAGTGCTAAAAATAATATCAGTATCACCTAGTATATGAGAATTAATGAATAATTCCGTGTATATTATTTATAGGCCACAATGTTTTCGTTCTTTCATAGCTGGGAATAATTGCTCGATTCCTCGCCATAGGCGTGAATCAAGCTTTCACGAAAAGCACATTTGCATGCTGCATAGCCTGACATCATACTTTGGTCCTTTCTGGCTTCTTTAATATATTCCTTTTGGATCTGGTATTCTTTCATATTATGATATTTTCTTTACAAGCTCAGACTTTATCAGGAGTCGGGACACATCACACAAAAAACAACCACCAATCAACTATGCAATTTGGTAGCAAAAGGACAAAATACAGAGCTTTTAAAGTTCAATTAATGAATTGAAAGGAAATTTCTTATTGCCGTCCACACCAAATTAATCAGCTTCTCTAACATTTTTATCCTAGTCACTACAAATAGTTTCCTCAATATCTAGTGTTTCAGTATTTTTTAATTTCACTAAAAACATGCATGCTCTCCTTCCATTTGAGTGGTCCACCACTAACTTGTCTGGCATTTAAGACTAAGAATTATTCTTTAATTGAGATACTAATATCTTTTCCCTCGTTTAATTTTAATTTATATGTACCTTTTTTTTTTTGGGTAATGCTCATAAATCAAATTGAAATCTATGAGATAATTTTAAACTTTTTATTCACAATTTTTTGTTTCTTTTTAAGATTTGGAGATTCATTTTTAATCTAGTACCCCCTAATCACTCATTTGTGATTTTTTTCATCTATATACTTCTCATATACATCTCTTTTCTTATGACCCTAAACCATTTAGGTTTTCATATTTTTACTTTTTCCAAATAATATAATTATCCAATCATAATGATTGCTTCTAATGACAAATTTACTTATTTTACTAGAAGTTCATTTTAAATTAACATACCAAAAGAATAAAAGGAAAAATGTTGTTATTTATGAAGAGGGTAAAAGTATAACAAAATCTAGTAGTACTAGTCTAGACAAGGGGAAAAGTTAGGATCTCAATGAGTTGCAGGAAGAAAAATTTGGATCTCAAAGAATCGCTGGCAGAAAAAAAGTTTGGATCTGAGAGAGTCCCATTTGTGACCCAGCTTAACCTAGTGTTCAAGTTAAAAAAAGCTATCTTAAGTGAAGTTGGCTTTAACAGAAGAGTTGCTTCCAATTTTTATTTTTTTATTTTTGAGTGGGTGAATTTTAGGGTTCAAATGAGTTTTTTTCTAAATCTGATCAGTTAGGATGATAGTATGTCAAGTTATTCACTGAAATATAAATAAAATTAATAGATAGGAAGGTTTTCAACTGAAAGTCCAAACTACCATAAAAAAATCTTCCATACAAACAAATATGCTATAAAACAACCTTCCACACAAAAAGTGTGTTATAAAACCACCTCCCATATAAAAAAATATGTTGAGAAACAAATTTCCTGCAAAAAAATATACTAGAAGCCATCCTCTCATACAAAAAAATGTGTTATGAAACAACCTTCCATACGAAAAATATGCGGGAAACGATGACCTATACCAAAAAAATGTGATAGAAAACAACCTCCAATACAAAACCTGTAAACACTCCTGAAAAAAACTAGCAGAAAAATCAATAATAAAAAGTGTGCTGGGAAACAACCACCTATACAAAAACTGCAAACACACTGCAAAAACTAACCAAAAATGTCAATAATAAAAAGTGTGCTGAGAAACCATCTCCTATACAATGAAAAAAACTGACAAAAATAAAGTCAATAATAAAGCAGCCCACTGGTTTGACTCTGTATGTTTTTAGTTCAATGAGGAAGAGTGGGAAAAGGAAAAAGAACTGTAGTCCAATTTCAAAACATTCCCATACTTCTTTCACAGATTTCGACTTTGCAGTCAAAATAAACCACAAAAATATAATATAAAGAGAAACCATAATAGTTAATCCACATATTACAGCCAAGATACGAGTCTGTACAATTTTATGAGTCTGTACAATTTTATTTTTTACTGAATTATAGCTACAACTACAATGATATTCAAACACTTTGCAGAAAAATACATTCTAAGCAGCGCCACAAAAGGCCCAAGGATTTTGGCCCTTCCTATTGCAAATCCAAACAAGAAAAAGATAGGATTGAAAAAAACTGATAATCATCGTCAAACTCAAAGAGACTGAGAAACTCTGCTTGATTTTGTGTCATCCAAGATGACCTCTGCAGCAGGCTGAAGATCTACAGTCACTGGAGGACCCATCATACCTTGGTATTGAGGATTCATAACCGCAACCTTTTGAGTATAATACATTTGTTGAGGAAGGGGATTTGGGTTTGCTGCTTCATACGCTGCGTGTGCGTAGGCATATTGATCAGAAGAAGGTATGGCAGGAGGTCTCGTCATCATCCTAATGTCAGAAGCAACTGGCCTTGTGGGTCTGTACATTGGGATCTTGGCTGCTGCTTTTGCAGGGTATGGAACAGGGGTGACCCTGCAACCTTCTGTGTCACCGGTCCAGGTGGCAATACCTGTGCTGGCTTGGCCGCGATCATGTCAGCAGTGTAGGGAATGGAAGCAGGAATTCGCTGGACTGGCATGTATGCAGGCTGCTGACGTGGCAGGGCCTGCTGAATCACAGGGTGGGCTGTTGCTGCTGACGGAGCAGGAACGAAGTACATGGGAACCGCCCCGTCATCGTGCATTTGCCAGTATGTTGCTGCGGCTGGTATTTGTCCATGCTGGATAAAATGAGGTGGCTGTGTGAATTCCACGTAATTCGGATCTGGAACATATTGCGGCTGCTGCATCAGCATTTCCGGCGGCGCCTTGTAAACCTCGTCCGATCGGAGCTCTGTCGGGATTGGCTTATTTCTGTCCTGTTGAGGGTTTCTGGAGTCGTCACCATAGGCGGAGAGATTCGAACCGCTACCCTCTCGTTTAATGCTGGCAAGGCTCGAATTGCTGCCCTCTCGCCGCATGGTGCTAGATTCCGGCGGCAAAGTAGCATCTTTGGGGCCGCCGGGAAAGCTCGACTGGTTGCCATCCCGAATCACAGTCGGCGATTTCGCGGCCGGACTAAGCGCCACCGGCTGGCTTTCCGTCGCTAGATCCAGAGGCTCCCGATGTTCTTTACCGATCTGAAATTGGTTGAATTCCTTCGCTAAACCCTCGGGCGAATTTTTGTTCATGACGTCAGGCTTGAACATTATTTTGGCCATGGGATCCTCCAAAACCAGGCGGGGTCCTGCGTTCGAAGCCCGATCTCTTGTGGAGCTAGAGGTTGTGGGAGTATTTCCTCGTGCATCTCCAAGGTCGGGGGATCAGATCTCTCGCGCTGCATAATGAATTCCCACACAATTGAACAAACGTCCGTAAGAAATTTTCACAAAGAAAGTTTAATAAAGCCGAGCAACAGAAAGACATATACACAAAATGATCATTCTAGGGCATAATTTCATTTGTTTTCACAGCTTCTTAATCATTTTCAGTTGGAAGAACGCTAGCAACTAATCATTAATATTGCAGATCGGATCAAACTCTCCGCAATTCTGTGTCGAATAGCAAAATTGACAGATTGTGCTAACAAATTTACACAAAGAAAGTTTAATAAAGCCGAGCAACAGAAACGATATACACAAAATGATCATTCTAGGGCTATTTTCTTCTGATTTTCTTCGTACTCAGTACTTTCACTACTGCACAATTTCATTTGTTTTTCCAGCTTCTTAATCATTTTCAGATGGAAAAACGCTAGCAGCTAATCATTAATATTGCAGATCGGATCAAATTCTACGCAAAGAATTGCAAAAAAACTGCGTCGAAGAACAAAAATTGAAGATTGTGCGAACAAATTTGATCTGAGAGAGGTTAAATGTACCTTAACGGGCGGCAAATCGAGGATTCCTGAATCAATACAGGGGGAGCGGAGGAGGTGGAGCCGTAAGGGGACGATTCCGGAATGGGAGACCCCGGCATGGAGTGCACGTCCGGCGACTGCGAGTTCAAATTCAGCCGACTCTTACGCATAGCAGCCGCGGGTTTCGAACCCCGGTCGTCTCGGTCCCAGTCCTCGATATTATCGAGGCCGAACAAATAATCCGGCCCCTCCGACGCCAACGACGACACCTCGGAACGTCCGCGCGTCAAAATAGGAACCCCGTTGAGGGCGTCGACGAACCAGTGCTCCCTCTTTGAGCCCTCCAGCAGGGACCCCAGGCTGGTCTCGTTTTCCAGCTTGGCCGGGAACAAAAACAGCCTGAGCCTCGACGAAGAAGACGAAGTGGAACCTGAAGAAGACTTGTTCATAATGAGGCGATCGTACTCCTCCATCATGTTCTCGTGATCCTCTTCTGTCGTGACGGAGATGAGCGCGTCCAGGTCCTCGTTGGGGAGCTGGTATTTCAGCGTGATGTTGTTCCCGCAGAGCTTGGAGAGCTTGGAGATGAGGAGAGAGTAGGAAATATGGCGGCTGACGGCCACAATGCGTGTGTCGCCGCCCACGTAGCGGAGCTGGTTGTCGTGCGGGCGGGGGAGGATTCGGCCGCCATAGCTGCACATGAACCTCACCCTGGGACCTGCCCCATCGACTTCCGATTCGGCTCCCCAGGAGCTTACGGAATCAGGGTACGCCGCCTCCTGAACTTCAGTAAAGGGAAGAAGCCATGAATCTATGAAATTCTGCTCTACTGATTACCCCGTTCAGCATTGAACCCACCCAAAATCCAACAGAAAATGGGTCGGATCGGAATCGATATGGAGACTTCCAGCCGCTGTAATGCATTGCTTCACTGCTAAATTAAGTACAAAGATTGCGGGCTTTTGAGCAGGTGAGGCGTGCAACGCGGCGCCTTTTCCTTTACAAATTAATTGGAAGGGCGGCCACTGGATTGCGTATGCAATTTTGGATGATGAAATGGGTGCGCATAGGTATGCCTTATCGTTTACGCACGCAATTTGCAAATTCTTTTTCCTACTCTTACAAAAGGGTCCCATTCTATTCTACGGCTTCACGTTCAATTTTACCTCGTTCAATTTCAGATGTGATTCGAGTTGAATAATTTTCGTGATTTTAGGTGGGCAACACATTTTAAAGCTCATTAATTTTTTTTATTTTTTAATGAATGAGATAATTCACCAAAAAAATGGGTGGTATGACAACATTCCCAAAGTCACAAAATAAACTAGGCTAAAAGTCTAGATACACGAGGGAGCAAAAGCATTAGAACATCAAAATCAAAGAAATTAAGTCACACTATAAATTGTTGGCATGCTTGCGGCGGTCTTTATCATGCCAACTAGTGCCAAGCGGATCTTTGTCAAAATTCGGCACATCCCAACCCAATTCATGATGGCTTTCTTCTTTAGTATCTTCAATAGGGGCCCGAGAGGCGGATGGCAAGCACCACCTTGGAATCTTATCCAATGAGGAAGCTCCACTTATCATGAGTGTGAGGCTCATGTGCAAACAACAAGCCCCAACCTTGTTGATTGGGAGGCGGGGGGATATCCCAACCCCGATGGTGAGTTGAAGGCGAAGGAGAAGCTCCTTTAGGGGCTTGGCACGAGGGGACCGACAAGCGCGGCTAAACAAGTGGCGTTGGGAACGGAAAGAGGGGGATGGCGATACACGCACAACATCAGCATTGGGTGTTACCCGGTGGCGCGTGAGCATCTGTAGATGCTCCACCTTCAACGCCACCTTATTGGTTTGAACTTGAATCTGCAACAAGACATTGGTGACAACCATAGACTTGTTATAAATAGAGAAGTGATGATCAACATCAGCACTAGAAAACAAACAAACATTCCTTTCTTTCCATAACCAGAACAAAATTTCCCCTCTGAAAGCATGCCAAATCTGGGTAAACTTATGCGGCATTTTGGGATTGTCTCCCAGTAAAACATGATGCCAAGTGATACGCTTAGGGGTGGAAAGGTGAAAGAAGGAATGAATCCAACCCCAAGCACTTTGGGCTTTGTGACAAGACCCAAAAGACAGTGTGTGGGAGGGTTTCTAAATGCACACATAAGGGACATTTTGGCGTAACCACTCCCATTTAAACCGAGGTGTGTTCCAGTGGGAGGCCTTGATGAAGCACACACCACAAAAAGTGTGCAATTTTGGGTTCCACATAGGCTGTACCAAACCGTAAGAAATCTCCTTTTCCAGATAGATCGCGAGGAACGAATTCCCCATCGAGTATTAAGTTTATCCACCATGGGCAGATGTGGTGAAAGTCATGCATAGCCTTAGCTAGCTGAGTAATTCTGGAAAGGGGTGTCCACATACCACTTCCAACCTATCTACCATGGCGTGAGTCTCGGAGAACATCAATCTTATGAATCATGTGATCTAACACGAAGGAAATGATATCTTCAATGAGAGTTCTATCTCTCAGGCCAACTTGAATTTTTCCTTGAGTGCTTACCACGACAAGTTGAGGATTGAGTGTGCTTGCAAAAAGATCTTGGATAGTGTAGATTCTATGTTTGAAAAAGCGGAGAGCAGGAATCCAAGAAATCTCTTCCAAAACAATGATCTTGACATTGGAACAAGGGAAACACCACAAAGAGAATGAGATCAAGGAAAGGCATTCCACGTAAGTCGTTATCATTCCACATAAGCCATGGTTTAATCTACTTCCAAGCTTTCCAGATGCTTTTAATGACGAAGGTGCCCACCACTTTGATTGGGACATGGGCAATGAGAAGGTTGGTGAAGCCAATACCTTTCCATGTAGAGAGTCCATAGAGAGCGCCTTTTGTTATGCCATGTCATAAGTGATTTAATATAAATTGAATTAAATCTAATTGCAGAGTAACTACTATAATATGTGATATACAAATGCTAATGTATAGTAAAGACGCAAGAAAACAAACATGTACAATGTGAAACCCTAAGCAAGAGAGGGAGATAGGAAGACTTACTTAATTTCGAGCAGATCGGAGGTGATTTGGCGGGTAAAATACCTTGAAACAAACTATAGAAAGTGTCATTGATGCTCACTAGAAATTACGGAACTTAGAAACAATGCAGAAAAGGGGCGCCGTAGGAGGGTAGGGATGCTGGCGCCCTGGCGACTAGATCTCGGCATTAGTGGTCGTGCGTACGCCTCAAGAATTGATTTCTTTTGTGTCGCAAGAGGCTCGTTGTTAATTCCTTTTTGTCATTTGATATTCACTCCTTGATTGTCAAAGGTACTTGTAACTCCGCAAAACAAAATATCTACTGCACATGTCCACAAACCACATCAAATCTAATAAAAAGATGCGAGAATGTGGAGTGGATGACCTCGACAGGTCACCCGAAGAGTGAACTTGGTGCTAAGCGTTGCACTACATCTTAGACCACTGTGTATTTATGTGCGGAAGTGTGTGTAACGATGCCCTAGGATGCCCTCGTATAAGTTGCACTAAGATAGCGGGCTAGATCTAGAATGCTTCATATGTAAATGTGTGGGATGGAATAGAAAAAACTTTCCCTCCTATGTTGTGTATGAAGAAGTGGTGCGCAAGACATCCTTACTTAGCCCTCACATGCTTTTTCCTAGCTTCCTACTACATTTTAGAGTAGTTTTGACCTTTAGTGTCAAAACCCCACCTTACACTTGGCCTGGTTTTGTGATCCTTACTTATCCCTCACATGCTTTTTCCTAGTTTCGGTAGTTTTGACCTTTAGTGTCAAAACCGCCACCTCTTGGCGGCGGTTTGGACAAATTCCTTTAACCGCCGCCATGCACATAAGGTGGCGTCCATGTGAAAGATTTCAGAGATGTTCACTCACATTTTGACACGGAATTCTCTCACTTAACTTCCATTTTTAGATGTGTTTCTTGTCCATTTTAGATGATTCCAAGGCCCAACTACCTTGTGGCAATCTATTCTTGCACTTCTATTTGTGATTGATGGTTGTTAATAGTTTGAACTCCCTCTTCACTTTTTTTATGTCCTCCTTTGGTTGCCAAATGGCTTCAACCATTTCCCAGCTAAATTCCTATAAATACCATGCTTGTGTGCAAGAAAACTAGAGAATTTTGAGTATTCTTGTTATTGCAAAGTTGTTGCCTTTCTTGCTGAAATTTCCAAAGCCAATCTCAGTTCAATTGTGCTTGCATTCTTCCACTTGCATTGCTTCCCAATCTACCAATCAAGTTGTTGTTACTCCTGCACTTTTTCTTCTTCTGTTGTTGTTGCATTCCCACCCGTTGGACTCACGTGGACACAAAAATTGAAAGGATAAATTGAGGGGATGAATATTCACACAACCATATTTTCCATTGTTCTTGCATATCCAGGTTGGAGGTGTTGTTTGTTTGCTTCATTTATTTAAATTGTTGTTTTTAAATCATATTCATTCAAATAATTCATATCAAATAGAGTAGAAAAATAATTCTCTTTCATTTGCAAATTGTTAGTTAATTTCCAAGAGGGTTTATATCTTTCATAGCAGCTCCGGTGATGGATCTTCTTCTTTCTATCCTTGTGGATTTGAAGGAGAAAGTATCTGTAGGAGGTTGTTTATCATATCATAGATTATTTGGAAAAGTTCTTGTTTTATGTTAGCATTATTTAGAATACACTCAACACAGGTGAATAACCACACCGGGTTATTTTTCTTGTTTAGTTTTAGTGTAGAAGTAGATTTGATTATTTAGAATAAAAGCAAATTGTTGTTTAGTGATTGTAATATTTCAGTTTTGTGATTTTCTTAGATTAGTTTCCTTCAGTATTAGCTTAGATTGTTAATTTCATTTAGTTTACATTGATGCTTCAAACTAGTTTAGCACTTGGATCCAATTAGGAAAATAGCCATAGGGAATTTACGCTACCCATTCATAGCCTCTAAATCTCCCCTTTTGTTGATTCTGCTACTAGGAAATCACACTACCAAATCTTAGTCACTGATTCTCCCATAGCCAGCCATCCACACATTCCACACCAATGTCCTCGAACATGACCTCGGGAGGTCGGGTGCGAGAGAGAAGGTCGCGTGTCGATTTTCTTTCATATAAATTGGTGAACCCAACGTGAAGGATTAATTCCTTCTTGTTTCCTTTTATTTCATTTCTATTACCTCATCTTTCCATTTCTTCCCCTATTTTGATAGGTATTTTATACTTTCTAAAATATGTCTGGAAGAGAGTTTTGTGGCCATTTGGCTCTGATAGATATTACACCAATGTTCAACCACAACAATCCCCTTCTCTTTCAAGGTGGGGTGACAATTACACAAGCAACATCAAACCTCCCTAGTTACACTTCAAACCCCATTAGCTATGTAAGGATGGAGGATTTTGATCAACCATTAAACATGCAATATGGTCAACCCAATGCAAACCACATTGTTATCACAAATGGAATAGGTTCTTACCACAGATTCTTGTCAAGACCTCACATTGCCATGTAATCAATAGAAGATGATATATTTACATGAATAGCTAATCCTCTTCATCAAATAGATGAGTCTTTGGATAGAATGAAGGCTATAACCTCTGAGATATTTTGAATGCCTATCCTAAGATTCTTACTTCTAAGGAAGACAAGAATTATAACACCAAACAATTCATGACAGGGTATCATGAGCCTACTCAATCAAACCCTACGCCATAGGCACCCCAACAAGGGACTCAATCCTCTCCCAATGATCTCATTTCTACTTTAGTAGGGAGGATTAGAGAACTAGAAAGTGCCCAGACTTCACAACCAACACATGCAGTAGGGAAGAACATGGGGTATCCAGTTGATAATAAAGGATACATCCCTTCCAATGAGAACCAACACAATATCATGTACAACAAGGTTATCTGGTTCATTCAAATCCAGGTGATCTTCTCACAGGATTAGACACACTAGGGATGGGTCCTCATCCTTCTCAAGCTTATCCTACGTAAGGGATGGCCGTAAAGTGTGTTCTCGAATGCCGCCACAACAAGAAATGTGACATTCCCTAGTTTTATGCCTGCTAGTCCATATCTTGGTACTATCCCACCTTACATGCATGTATTTCAAAACCCCAGATGGACCCATATGTCATTCCCGCTCCCTACATGCCATATCAAGGGACCCCATACATTCCCAACGCTTATAATGCAACTTATCCAACTCCTCCTCCTCCACCTCCTCATCAAGGATCTTTAATGGTGGAATCTTACACAATGGGTACATATGTTGAGTACTTAAAGGAGCCTCTTGACTTCACCATATGTGGTGTCATGCTTCCACACCCATTTCTCGGATCTTCCAAAATTTAAGGGAGAAGGAGACCCGAATGCTCATATCAAGGCCTACACTACTACTATCAGGGAATTTCTTCCTTGGGATGTTGTAGTGGCTAAGATATTTCCAAAGACTCTCAAAGGAATCACACTAGATTGGTATTACCATATTCCTGAAAGCTTCTATACATTCCTTTAAACAACTTGTTTCTGAAGTTCATCAAAGCATTTGACATGAACAAGTTGTTGCGTATACAGGATTAGGAGTTCCTACATATTAGACAGGAGCAAAATGAATCTTCCACCCATTTCATCCAGAGATGGCACCAAGTTCTCTATTCCTCTGCAAGTGCACCCAACATGGACTAGATGGAACTTTGTGATCTTTTCCTTCACTCACTCAATCGAGAGACTAGGGAGGAAGTCCAAAAGTTTCCTTTCCATAGTTACGAGGAAGTATTGGAAGGTGCACTTTGGATTGACCAAGCCACTATAGATAGTGGGCATAAGATCTATGGTCCCAATGGGAAATTGGTATCCCCAAATCAAAATAATGCAAATTATCAAAACAATGGTGCCAACAACCAAGGACCTAAGGGTGTGAATCAAAATCATGGTGCTACCACAAATAGTGCTATTGATCAAGCCAAGAAATGGTTTTCAAACAATGGTAACACTAAAAATAACAAAAAACATGGGAAATCAAATAGAGCCCCTAACATTATCTCTTCCTCATCAACACAGTTGATGTAAACCATCCCTCTCAAAAAAAAAAATCAAACCCAAGGCCCAAACCAATATCAAAACTCTGGCCAAGGGGCAACGAATCATGGTTATAACAATCAATTTCAAAATTATAACGAGGTTATAATCAACAACAAAAAGATGCTTATCAAAGGCCAAGAGATTACGACCCTAACCTATATTGTGGTTTCCATAAGGTTTGAGGTCATGATGATAGGACTTTCCATGATTGCAACAAGTTTCTACAAAGACTTCCCAAAAACCAAAGGCAACTCTTTGTAGACATGTTCCTAGAAAATCCTAAAAAAAACCACAGCCTAGTCATACTGGACCTATCACACCTCAAAATGTGAACCCTAAACATCCTGGGGATTCCCAAGTGAATCCTCAAAATATAAACAAGGGCATTCCTATAGGAAAAAATGACCATGAAGCCTCAACTTCTGATAACTCTCGGTTTCTCCTAACCTTGGTTCAAACGATAATACAAAAATCTTGGGATTAGTCAAGCTAGAGGTTGAGCCAAAAATTAATGCAACAACTCAGATGAAGGAGTACATTTCACAACCCCTACCCACTCTTTCCTTCCCATAGGATGACGTTCCTACAATCTCAAAACTAGTAGGAGCCTATGATTTAATATCATATTTGAACAAGACCTTTTCTCACATTTCATTTCTAGATTTGTTGAAGAATTCACATGCATCATTCTCACGTTGCTCAATGCACTAGGTCTTGGTCATCTAATCCATGTTACGCCACCTCCTAGTGCTCAAATAAATCATATTGACTTTGACATACATCCTCCAGACAGAATGATAGGGATATTGGGTTTTTTTCGATATAGACAAGATGCCATCTGATGCTGAAATTTCCCGAAGAGGTGATCCTACCTTATTTTTACAAGTCTAGGTTTATAAAATTACATTAAGAGAGCCATGATTGATGATGGGGCTTTTGTAAATGTGGTTTCCTTTCTCTTTCTTGCAGAAGTTGGGATATGGAGAGACAAATTGTTCCTCTACAAGAAACACGTTACGAGGGTATGACAATCTTAAAGTGAACCTCGATTGGAACCATAGTTCTTCCAATCACACTTGGTCCAAAAACCATCTTGATGTAGTTTTTTACATTATCGAACAGGGAAACAAGTTATAACATGATCCTTGGGAGACCTTGGATTCATCGAATGAAGGCTATCCCTTCTACCCTGTTCCAGGAGATTAGATTCCTCCATTTGGGAAAAGTCTTCATCACTCAAGGGGATCCTAAGCCCTTCGATATACACTTAGAAAACCTCAAGAAGAAGAAAGGGTCCATATGGAGTATGAACTTCATGTGAATCAATTGAACAAACCACCTCCATCAAAAGAGTTAGTCCCGATCACCCCGGGTGTTTGAAGGTTGAAGTCATTTGACCCAAAAACATTTGAGGTGGCAAAAATAGAATAAGGGTAAATCAATATCTATGGAAATAATGTCCACTAAAACCACAATGAAATTATGAAACTCTTAGAGAGTGATGATCCATCTTCCTCCCATTTGAACCACAGGGGATGGGTAGTCTTCTTGGTTTAGCATCTCTTCCCTCCGATGACCTAGGTCTAGGTGTAAACATGATAGAATTAACAAACGAAGAAGGGAAATTTGAGATTGAAATGATGCCCATCAAAACCATCTCTAGAGGTTTTTCTATTCTAAACCTTGGTTTCAACCCATGTGCATCTAAAACTAAGCTTTCATATCCATGGGGCAAGGCCTCATCATTCAACAAGGGTCACAAGTAAACACAATGCTCTACATAGGAAACAAGGTTGAGCAACATAGCATAGTCATGCTCACCCACACACCATGTCTCAAGAACATGACAAAGAGGTTCACGAATGCCTCTTTCAGAAAAATGATTTTAATGATTGGACATATACACTTTTGGGAAAGGGTTGTAAGTTTAAACCTAGAATGGTAGGCCCTTGTCAAGAGAATGGAAATTTTGAGGATCATGGTTCTCTCGTTGTGTACTTTTAGGGGTGAAGAATTTGATATTCATCAACTTTCTTCACCTTATCCATCATGACATGTAGTTTCACCTACATTTCCATATGTACATTACTACATCCACATTTGCATTCTCATCTGCTAACTCATTCAATGAAATTTGTAATCAAGAACTTATCTTTCAAGAAATTTTTAGCAACTTCTGAAATATTGGCAAAACCTCTATCACACTTCTTCAAATATCCATAATATTATCATCAAACATTTCTTAATCATTTCATCTATTCAACAAGTAAGACATAGTTTTGACAATTATCCTACCAAGGCCTGCATACTTGGTTCTTCTCATAGTTTACTTTCATCTTAGGTGTCTTTTTCCCATAAGTTTGTTCTAGAAGCTTCTTGGTGTCACATCTTTCCCAAAAACACCTCTTTGGTAGAAAAACATTCTAAACATTTTACCCATATTGCTTGTTTGTTCCTATCTCATCTTGGCATGTTGAGCCCTCGCATCCTACTAGTTACATGGGGTTGAGGCTAGGGGAAAGTTCTCCCTCCCAAAAGAAAAACTTAAAGTTAAAAAAAAAAAAAATATATGGCAAGTCAAAATCAAATACAAAATTTTCATTTACACACTTCCTTTCCCTACCAATCTTTGGTGTTGAGCCCACTTCTTACTAGTGGCATGAGGTTGGGAAAGGAGGAAGTGCCCTTACTCACCTATGCCTTGTCCTTGGTGATGAGCCCATACTTCCTACTGGTAGCATGGGGCAAGGTGTAGGGGTCTCTACAAATAAATCAATAAGTTAAAAGTAATTCATTCAATAAAAAGTTCTTTGAAATCATAAATCCCAACAAAGTGAATTAGATGTCTAAGTTCCAAGAGAGTTGTAAACCTTAAAACCAGATTTTTCAATCAAGTGGCCATCTATGGATCTAAGTCTAGATAAAATTCTAGATAAACTGAAAAAAATCACATTCTAAATTGTGTAGTAAACTTGTGTATGGAATTAGGTTGTAGGTTCCCAATAGGATTTCTGTCAAAATAGTGTCTTTCTCTCATCACATTCATTCAACAAGTCATATAACTTGTGTCCCTTCTAGCTCTCGGTGTTGAGCCCTCACATCTTACTTGGTTGTGGAGTTAGAAGCAGTGGGTTTCATTTTATTATCAAATCATTTCATCACATTTTTCCAAACAAATAAGAAGTAACAAATATTTCTTGAGAGGTTAAAGTTCTGAAATTACATCATGTTTTGCATCAACATTTTATAAAGCAAAAAAACAACAAAAAAACACATCATTCTATTTAGCATATCATCATCCATTGCATACATTCTGAAAAGCATAGAAAATCAGAAATTCTAAACATCTAAGAGTACACATGTGAATCAAATCATAAATGGAAGTCAACTCTATGCAAGGAATAACCAAGCCAAAAAGAGATATATATATATATCATGGTGTGTCATAGTTTTGTATAATGCATCACACACTAGGTGTGGTCAAAAAAATGCTCGTAATGAGCAATGAAATACCAAAACATCATATATGCCTCACAAAATGGAGACTAAGCAATAAAGGCACTCTACCTATCCGCCTCTTTGAGGCCCCTTATGACCGCTCTAGTTACAAATTTCTTAGGAGTTCTTCTCAAAAGCATTCAAACAACAAAAGGCCAAATCCTAACACAAAATACCAAGTCTCTCACATCTAAACCCTTTCCAGCCTCTTTCACTTTCATAGGGTCCGATGCCACCATTTCTAAATCCATTCCAATTCAACCATACTCACAAATGAAATGGTCACCATGGACCCAGAGCTCCAAAAAAATCACAACAAGAATATGTGTAAATGAATTGAAAATAAGTTGTCTTGATGTTTTTTTTTAACCTCGTTTTGAGTGTATGTGTCTACAGGGCTGAGTGTTGGCATGAAGGTATATTCCTATCCCCACAAAATGGTAAGTCCTCTTGTCATTTTGATTTAGTGTTTATTTTTCGATATCATATCTATCTGCACTTGAGTCTTCCTTTCATTTTTGCAGGTAATGGAGCTTGGATGGTGACATTTTGGCACACGGGCATGTCAGGTATAGCTTCTAACTCCCCATTTTGGGAACTCCATACTCGGACTCTATGTTTTATGCCTCTTCATGGCTAAGATGCTTCTCTCGAGGGGGAATATGTACACACCCAAAATTACACATGCTACATTGTCAAAAAATGGTTATAAAGGTCCCCAATGATGATTCATATCCTTTCAAAGGTGTTCAGAGCTCCAAAACCCATTTGTAGTATATATTTATAGCCTAGACATCCTTACTTAGCCCTCACATGCTTTTTCCTAGCTTCCCACTTCATTTTTAGAGTAGTTTTGACCTTTAGTGTCAAAACTACCCCCTTTTAGGTGGTGGTTTTGACCCACTTAGTGTAGAAAGGTTGCATTTTTTAACCACTTCCACCCAGGGGGTGGCGGGTCCTATCAAATTTTCCAGAGAGTTCACTCATGTTTTGACATGGAATTATCTCACTTAACTTCCATTTTTAGATGTGTTGCTTGTCCATTTTTAGATGATTCCAAGGCCCAACTGCCTTGTGGCAATCTATTCTTGCACTTCTATTTGTGATTGATGGTTGTTAATAGTTTGAACTCCCTCTTCACTTTTTTATGTCCTCCTTTGGCTACCAAATGGCTTCAACCATTGCCCAACTAAATTCCTATAAATACCATGCTTGTGTGTCAAGAAAACCTAGAAAATTTGAGTATTCTTGTTATTGCAAAATTTTTGCCTTTCTTGTTGAAATTTCCAAATCCAATCTTAGTTCAATTGTGCTTGCATTCTTCCACCTGCATTGTTTCCTAGTCTTCCAATCCAAGTTGTTACTACTCTTGCACTTTTCTTCTTTTTTTTGTTGTTACATTCCCACCCATTGGACTCACATGGACACATAAATTGAAAGGATAAACTAAGGGGATGAATATTCACACAACCATATTTTCCATTGTTCTTGCATATCCAGGTTGGAGGTGTTGTTTTTTTTCTTCATTTATTTAAATTGTTGTTTTTGAATCATATTCATTCAAATAATTCATATCAAATAGAGTAGAAAACAATTCTCTTTCATTTGCAAATTGTTAGTTAATTTCTAAGAGGGTTTATATCTTTCATATCAGCAGCTCTTGGTGACATATCTTCTTCTTTCTATCCTATGGATTTGAAGGAGAAAGTATATTGTAGGAGGTTGTTTATCATATCATAGATTATTTGGAAAATTTCTTGTTTTATGTTAGCATTATTTAGAATACACTCAACATAGGTGAATAACCACACCGGGTTATTTTTCTTGTTTAGTTTTAGTGTAGAAGTAGATTTGATTATTTAGAATAAAAGAAATTGTTTTTTAGTGATTGTAATATTACATTAATGCTTCAAACTAGTTTAGCACTTGGATCCAATTAGGAAAACATGCCATAGGGAATTTACGCTACCCGCTCATATAGCCTCTAAATCTCCCCTTTTTCTTGTTATCTACTACTAGAAATCACACTACTAGATCTTAGTCACTAATTCTCCCATACCACCATCCACACATTCCATACTTGATAACATAAAGTAGATAGAAGATGTACCTTATGATCTTGTAGAGAAGAGTGCATGTGATAGTGCACCGAGTGGAAAAGTGAAGAGTGGACTGATCTCAAAGTTAAGTGTGGAGACTAGGAGAGGGAAGTGGACCACTAGGGGTGAAGCGTATGCATTATAGTGTGCTGATGTAGCTTGTGTGAGCTTCTTCTTGTTGTGTATAATTACGAACTGCAAAAAAGAAGAAAAATAAAGTATTCAAAGTTTTGTATATGGTAGATCGAAAAACATGTATATAAGTATGTAAAAGAGTGTAAAAGGAAAGTGTGCACCTAATGTATAAGAGAGTAAAAGATAGAAAGTTTTCATGTTGCTTGAGATTTCTAATTTGAATCTTGAAGGTGAGGTTTTGGGCGATCTCGCGCCAAGAGAAAGTTTTGGGTGATATCATGCCAAAAGTGAGTTTTTGGGCAATCTCATGCCAAAAAGGCAAGTTTTTGGGTGATCTCATGCCAAAGGTAAATAGTCTTTAGGAGAGAGGTCTGTTTTACTCTCCTTTCATGAATTTTCCCCATAAGAACCACTACGGATGGTATGTCCCGATTTATTATGTTTGTCTGATTTTTTTTATCTTTATTGTAACTGATTATAGGAGATAAAAAGCATTATGTAATTTGAGGCAAATGTCTGCTAGTGTTAGAACTTTTAAGACTATGTTTTATCTTGAGAAATTACATATTTTTTTCCCCCAAGGATGTTAGTGCCAGGGAGGACACAAGCATTGGGCACTACTAGTATGGGGTCTTGGTGCTAGTGCTCACTCTATGTATGCGGATTCTAAGTCTTATTCTGTACTATTCCATGATTTTATACCTATGTTTTTTATGTATTGTGTTGATCTAAATTGTAGCTTTGAGCTCATGGGAGTGATTTTTTCACCCAATGTATGCCTCCTCATTTGGGGTGCATGGGATGTTTGGAGGAAGACGGCCAAAAGGAGAGGACCGAGAACTATATGCATATTTGAAATGGATACTTATAGGGGGTAGGGAATGTGCATGGTAGAAACCAAATCACATGTAAACAAGATAGACTAATAAAAGTGTTAGTATAAAAGTTAGCATGCGAGAGTGAAAATGTAACAAGCAAGTGTTTAAACAAGATGGACCATGAAAAGTGAATTTCAAACATGGGGCATCGCTCATAATTTCTCAAGATAGACAAAGGCCGAAAAGGCAAAAAAGCATACAATGATCACACAAGACATAGGGTATATCCCGCAAACAATAGCATACAATGGAAAACAATATCAAACAAAATGTATCAGATAACCATGGTTGTATATAGTCCTGCAAGGAAAATGCTACACATGAAGCACCGTTAGCATGTTAGAAAGATAAGTAGTATGTCAAAGTGTGTATATAGTAGTGAAAAGTAAAGTGACTATAATATGAAAAGTAGTAAAGAATGTGACAATAGAACATGTGATGTGTGGAGTATGAGAGTAGTAAATGTAGATGCCCCAGGGAGCCTTGGTGGATTTGGAAAGAGATACTGATGTTAAGCATCATGCAACGTGTGAGAAACCATAAGAGATCTGCATTCACTTCTAGAGACCAAGTGAATGTGCATGTGTATATGATAAAGATAATGACATATTGAGTATCTATCTAGCATAGTAAGCAAAGTGCAAGATGTAAGTAGAATAAGCTAGCAAGAATAAATGCAACCAAGATATGCAAATGTTGTATGAGTGTGATGGTGTGATATGCAAGGTGTGAAGATGATAGGAGCAATGTTTCCCCCTAGTGGATGTGTATGAGATGAGGTTCATTTATAAATTCCCCCTCAACAGTAAAGAATGAACCATAGAACAAGAGTGTGTCATTGGGAAATGTGTGTGGTGTATGAGAGTAGATGCTAGAAAGGATGTACCATGAAGCACAGAGCATAAAATATAGATGATGTGAGGTTCATTTCAGAATTAGACCCTCAATAGTCAAGTATGAACCATGGAACTAGAGTGCGTCATCGGGTAATGACGATACAAGGTGTGTATCAAATGGTGTGAGAGTCCATAGAAATATTAGACGTGAATCACGAAGCATGAAGTGTAGTAGTAGACACCGAGAGACAAATGATATGAATGGAAGGGGGTGGAGAAAGTGTGATGCCCCCAAGTGTGTGATTGGAGGAGGATCTAGTAAACTCATCTAGGATATCATTAGTGTTAAGATCATAATTGATTGGATTTGGATTAGATACTTGGTAAGAAATGGTGTGGGGTTGATCATATAAAGATCCTATGTGGTGTAAATTATACATGCCCATAGCATATTCTTCATTAGTAAAAGGAGTTTTGGACAATCATGTGCATACCAATGAGTTAGATTTTTGAGTATAGCCAAGGAATGAATCATTACAAATAGAGATGTGGCCAAAAGGCATGGGAAATGTGATATCAGTATGATTGGGATCCAAAATGCCACCAATGTAGTCAAGCCAAGACTGTCCAAGTGTGAGTGGAGAGGAACAAGGAGTATATGCAAGGAAGACTGATAAATGGAAGACACGAGGCCATAGGTAGTGGTAACAAGTACACATCCATGATAAAGGTGAGGAGAGTGAGGTGGGGGAGGAGATCGAGAAAGTGTGAATCCTAGGCATGTTAAGCCATCATGCGTGCAAACAATGTCAGATAAAGTGGAGTCAAATGGAATATGAGGCCAATAAGAGTTATGTATGAAGAGAGTGCATGTGAAGGGATCAAGTTGCAGCACAGTGTATTTGGGGAGATGCAAAGTAGGTGGTAAGATGTCCAATGTATGGACAGGTCCCCTGGAAAGGTATCATGGCATTAGTGGAAGGAGGAGATTTTTGAATTTATATTCACCAAGGCCAATAGCAACAAAAGTATCTTAGAAGTAGGATTCATCTATTTCAAGAGGAGTAAAGTTAAGATTGTGTAATGTTTCATCATTAAGATCTACGACATCAACCTCATCATCGGAATCATCAGTGCTAACATTATCTTGTTGGATAACATTTTCAAGATGTTGTCGCACTCAAAATTCCCCTCTTTTTGAAGTCAAGTTTTGAAAATTTTGAGTCGGTTCCTTGGAGTAATTTTTTTTTATTTTTATTTTTTCTAAACTATCATGTCATAAATATAAGTTTTAGGGTAACTTAGTTGAAACATTTGCGAAGAACCACATAGAAAGATATAGATAAAAGACAATTCTTGCATGATGAAGAGATAAAAAGAAATATAGTTCAATTAAGAGAAAAATAAAGCTCCTCCCGTGCTCATTTGTCTGCACCCAATGGCGCGCCTTGCTCATGCAAAATCCTCGGCTCCTCTACTCGCGCCTATCCGCACGTGCCCATCTTGCGCTGTTGTCCCACGCCTCTGTCAAGCCTTTGCTCGCGCCCCGCGCTCGCCTCGAAGAATAACTCTCGCGCCTGCCCTCGCGCCCCCTCCACACGTGCGTCCTCGCGCCCTACCCTGCCCTAATGGTGTCTACGCGCGCCCTTGCTCTTCTTTGCAAGCCTGCGAAACCATGTAGATCACGTGAGATCATTCTGGAGCTCTTCAGCCAGACGGTGGGGGCTCGAATCTTGTTTCAGGGGTTTCTCCTTGGTCATGGATCGACCTCGCCTTTACCAATGTTGCGACTGTTTCAGATGGTTCTGTAAACCCTAGCCATATTCAATCACCATCTGGGGGTGTTCTTGGGAAAGGTGAGGTTCGTGGTGAGTGAAGCGAGAGATCTACTTGTTATTCCATTGTAGGATAAAGAGATTAGGCATGGGCCTCTTGAAACCTCCTTCAAGGATGTCTTAAAAAACAAGGAATCCTCCATGAAACCTGCAGACATCACACCATGTATTACTTTTGGGGAGGATGTCATTTCATCTGAGATCTACTATAAAGAGCATGCTCTGATTTGTAGATTCGGGGGTTTATGGCCCAGCCTTCCCGTTCTTCACGCGTGGATCTCCAAGCATTGGAATCCATCTTTAACTGGTAAGATTGACTTATATCCATGTGCTAAAGGCATCTTCATTATGGTTTTCTCTTGATAGGCTGATAAAGACATCATTGCTTCCAAGCTCTGGACCTGCGAGTCAAAATATTTGATCATGAAACCTTGGTTCCCATCCTTTAACCCGCACACAGAGACATTCTCATGGAAACCTGTTTGGATCAGGCTGCCCCATTTACCTCTCCAATTCTGGAGTCATGAATGTCTAACAACCATTGGCAATACCTTGGGTACTACACTCCACATAGATTCTCAAACAACTAATTACACCCATACTACTTATGCCCGGATCCTGGTGGAGCTTGACACTGATAAAAATATTCCTGCTACCATAGACCTTAGAGTGCAAAATAGAACTTGGTCACAAACTCTTGATTATGAAGGTCTACCTTTCCGATGTAGAAGGTGCTTTGGATTAGGACACACCTCTACTGCTTGTGGGATGGAAAAACATCAACATGAGAAGCGCAACTGGTGGAAAGACGCACTCCCGGAGCACCTGATTTTTGTGGATAGAAAGGATCTTGAATCTAAAGCAGTAGATGAACCAGAGTCAAGGAAAACCCCTTTATCCGAAACTCAGGTTGTTAACAACATAAAAAATACACAAGCTATTGAGGGCAGCATGGAAAATGATAAATATCTCTCTCTGGATAACAACGTGGCTGTTCCAAATGGGACAAATGCGAATAAGGAAAATTCTCCTCCCTTGTTTGCTTCTCCAACCACGAAGGCTCCATCAGGGTGGATTACGGTCAACAAAAAGAAAAAATCTACCACTCGAAGGGTAACACTTCGCCTTAATGATTCTCATTTCTGCTTTATTGGTCAGGTTTTTTATTGGTCTCATTTTCTTAGCCGGATAGCAGATTGCTTCCAATGGTGTTGACAGGCCATTCTTTTTTGTTTGTTGTGCATCGATTGTTTTTTGTTGTTGTTTTGTCGTTGCTTTGCGATCTGTTTTTGCAGGTTGGGTTTTATTTTTCACATGACGGGAATGATGGGCGTATCTTCCCCATCAATTTTTCCCAACATCCACGGGTAGTACGTGGATATCTCTGATTGGATGCGGCATGGCCATGTTTCAAGTGGCAGTGGAAGCCTCCATGCGTCCAAATGATGTAACTCCAAGGGTAGGGCCAAGGGATAGTCCTCAAATAAGCATAGGCTTTCCATGTGTCCTAGGTCCAAAATGAAGATAAACAAGCCTAAATCAACTAAGTATGGAAGGTTCAAGTGGATGGTGCCACGTGCCTCATCAACGCAATTCAAGAGTCAAAGCCAGGGGTAGTTCTCAAACTTGTGCCATTCCTCCATGTGTCCCAGGTCCAAAAAGAGACAGAGTCGATTGCTTAAATTGACTAAGTATGAGCGGGTCGGTGGAAGCCTCCACGTGCCTCAACGATGCAATTTTAGAAGTGAAACCAAAGGGCCAATTTCTCAAATGAGTGCCAGCTCGCCACGTGGTCGAGTCAATGGAGAGATAGAGTTGGCCATTGAAAATTCTAGGACCGGTGGAAGGAGCCACATGTCGTTAGCTCGGCATAATTTCAGGAGGCGTATCCAAAGTGAAACTCAAATGAGTGCCATCTCCACATGTGTCTAGAGGTCAACATAAGTCAAGTGGGAAGTAAGCCCAAATCTAAGTATAAAAGAACCGGAGCTCTCCACGTGTCACTCCTGGCACAACTTCAAAGGAAAAATCCAAGGGCAGGTTCCAAATGAGTGCCACTCTCCACGTGTCTAGGGTCAGATATACGGCCCCGCCAAAAAAAAGGAAAAAGTCAAATATTAAGCCCAATAGAAAGTCAAGGTGGGGAAGCGGGCCATTGGGGTGATTTGAGAATTTGAGCCTTGTTTTCATTAAAGGAGCTTAAAGTTAAAAAGTGACCCATGAGCCCCACCCATGCCAAGGAAAAAATTCAAATATTAAGCCCATCGAAGGTCAAAGTGGGAGGAGGTGGGCCGGCGGAGCAATTTGTGTTTTTGAGCCCATGCATTGAAAAGAGGTAAAATTATAAAAGTAAACCGCGACTCTTGTCCCCACTCAAGTAAGGCCACGTGTCAAGACCATATCAAAAGTGGGTGGGTGGGCCAAAATGTTCCAAAGTGCCATTTCTCTAAAGGGCACAAAATGCAAAAGGCATCCTCGGCCCACTTCATTTTAATCTCTCCCACGTGGATGGCTCATATTCAAAGTTTGCAAGGGCAGATTGAATGGTTGTGATTCAATGCATCTAGTTTTTTTGCCAAGACATGGAAATGGCCGAGGCATTGGAGAGACTCAGACATCGGTTTCTCGAATCAGTTTTCATCATTTTTGTAACCAAATGTAACCATTCTTGGAAACTATTTAATGGATTCTCCATGTTGTTGTTTGGGTTGGATCCTGGTACTCTATAAAGTAATAGATTCAAGTAATCAATACATAAGTTTTCCCCTTTCTTCCTCTACTTTTCTTCTTTCCATGTCTAAACTTGGGAATCATCCATCTTTTATGATAAGAAACTTTGTGTTCTTGTTTATATGATTTCTAGAACTTTGTGTCTTTGGAATTATATTAGTTATGAAAGTGAATGATTCTATTCTGCATCTCCCTAGTTCAATACGTATAAGGTGATACTCTACCATCTATATCTCCTAAAGGTATTGTTATGTTCTTCCTTCCTCATCTCCTTAATTCTTCCATCCTTTTATATTGATGATCTTTGGGCATAAAACATTTCAAAGTATCAGAATCCACACTTTGAAAGTTGTACATTTGTATATAAGTTTGTTGCTTGCTTTCAATAAGGGAACCTCTCCCATTAAAGAGGAGGGACTTGTTGTCCCTGACTATGGTTTGTTAAAAGGATCATTTTAAAAACCCAATAGTTTTTGGTGACTCTACTGGGATTTCATTTCAAATGGATCCCTTTCTAAAAAGAACAACTTCAAGATCATTGTTGGTCTGTGACTCTACGGTATACACGTGGGAGGAAAGCTCTCGGGGTTGAGGATTCCCATTTTCAACTTTTGGAGCAAAAAAACTTCTCTCTTCCAGCAAGAAGGAACAGAGGGACTCATTCTACAAGCACACCTCCTACTAAAGACAAAAATCCAAGGATAGCATTCCTCAGGAACATCTCAGTCCTAATCTCCATGTGCTTTGATTCTTGTTGGTGTTTCAGTTCCCCTTCAGTCAATTTTTCCAAAGATGGCAGTTCCTTTGCCTTGGGGACAATAGGTTGGGCCTCTTGCTCTTCCTCAACCATTGCATGAGTTACCTAGGGGTAACAGGAAAAGTTTTCCCAAGTTCTAGGGTGATGGGAAGGTTCATCCAGATGAACACATTGCAGCCTTCATTGTTGCATGTGGGATTCTTGGGTTGAACATGAAGATGTCTCTGTCAGGATTTTTGTGGAGACATTGCAGGACAATGTTGTTGATTGGTTCTACCATCTTCCTGTTGGGTCTATCACTAATTGGAATACCATGACAACTCAGTTTGAGTAGTGTTTCAAACCTGTTGAAGATGTGCATGCTCTGTTAGCACAAATTTCTCATATCAAGAAGGAGCCATTTGAGCCCATGAGGGAGTTTGTGGCTAAATTCAACAAGCTAATTAATAAAATTCCATAGAACACTCATCCAGTGGATCAAATCCAAAAGTGCTTCTTCCTCAATGCCCAGTTTCCTGAAGTGAGTTATGCACTAAGGAGAGCTAACCTTGCAACTTTGGATGTTGATCAACATTTGGCTATCAGTGTTGAGGATGATTTGATCATGTCTGGTAAACTAAAAGAGAATCCTCCAAATCTAAAGCTTCTTCCTCTTCCTCTTCCCCTGAGCCAGTTCTGATCAATTAGTACAAAAGCTTGCAAATGATCTCATTGCTCTCAAGAAACAATTGGCTCAACATACCCCTTACCAGGATGTTCCAAGGAAGAATTTTCAGCCCAGAACCACCCTGCCTTCTCTCTCGACTAGATTGGCTATTGAAGGCCCACCCATCAAGGTTCCAGTCAATGCAACTTGTGAAGTTGAAGAACCTGATGATGAGGAGTGTAATGAACTATATGAAGAACCAGAAGAAGAAGTTGAAGAACTGAAGAGCTTGGTGGGTCTCAAGTTCATTTCCTCACCACTGAAGGTATGGATGATGAAGATGAATATGATGAGAGAGTGGCTGATATGAATAGTGAGTCATATGTTGTTATGACTCGGGAGAAAAAAAACAAAAAAGAGAAAGTGGTGCAGCCTACCAAGAAGTCTAAGGAGCTTCCTACAACTATTCCAGTGATTGCAAGAAGAGGAGCTCCTATTCCCACTACCTCCACACAAAAGGTGAGTAATTCTAATCCTTCTTCTTCTACTTTTGTTTCCAAAACTCCTTCTCCTTCAAATCCTAAAACTGATAGATCAAGAGTCTCTCAAGTTCCTAGCAATGATGCCCCATCTACCTCTGGATCTTTTGATATCATTGATCACCTAAAAAGACTAAAATCCAAATTTCAGAGGCAGAGTTTTACCAAACTCATCCAAAAGCTTTTGCTAAAATGGTAAACTTTGTAAATTCCAAATCCAAAGTCTCATCCAGTACTTCTAAAGGCCTTTTTCCCACCCCCTCTTCCTCACCTCAATCAAGCCTTGTGGCTTGCAGTCACTTCCCCTAATGAGAAAATTGAACCATTTTATGTGACTCTTCTCATAGCTGGCCATAAACTCAGTAATTGTGTTATAGACTTAGGAGCATCAGATAATGTAATGCCTACAAAGGTAGCTCATGCTTTGGGTCTGACCCTAACACGTGCCTTTGGTTCTTGTTATTCCATGGAAAGTAGGAAAGTGCCTTTGGTTGGTAGAATTAAAGATGCACAAGTAGCTTTTGCTTGCTTTTCTAGAGAAAAGGGTCTTAGCCACCATTTTGGTAGTTGATATTCCTCCCTCATATGGGATGTTGCTGAGTAGAAATTTTTGTAAGGAGGTAGGAGGTGAAATTCAAATGGACTTGGTCACATGCTTTGATCCCGATCAATGGAAAAATGAAGAAGCTTGCTACTTGAAAAAACAGACTGAGTACATTGTGCAAAATACTGATGACCCAAAAGCACATAGATACTCTATGAGGATGCAGGGCATGGTAACTACATGATCATGTCACAAGATGAGGCAAGGCTTCCTAAGGGAGTTATTCATGACCCCAATGGCATTTGGACTCTGGAGTTTGATGGAAGCTTCTTCAGCTGGTTTTGGGGCTGGAGTGGTGTTGACATCTCTAGAAGGGAACATTCATCCTTTCTCTTTCAAGCTCTATTTTGAAAATACAAACAATACAACTGAATATGAGGCACTCATACTTGGATTGAGCATGGAAAAAGAGATGGGAGTGAAGAATATTTGTGCTCATGGTGATGCAGAGATTATTGTGAAACAGGTCAGAGATATTTTTCAAGTCAAGAATAGGAGATTGAAACATTACAGAATCTTGTCTGGGATTCCATTGAGTTTCTTGATGCTTTCTCCATTGAAGTTGTGCCAAGAGAAAGGAACACTAGAGCTGATTCTCTAGTTGTCTCAGGATCTTTGTTGATTCCTCATCCAGATTTCTCTCAGGAGAAATTTACCATTGAAATGATTCATAGGCCCAACGTACCAGATAATGCAAATAACTAGCAGGTTTTCAATGATGATCAACATTTTCTCTCTTTCTTGGAGCTTAGGGATAATTTTGACCAGCTTGTATTTTGAAGGAAGTGAGACCTTTCCTAGAGAGTGTGTATCTTCTAATGAAGGGGATATCAAGGAAGAGATGGATCAAGATGGCTGCATCAAATTGAAAGGTAACAAGATCCCTAAAGGGATGGTGAGTTTGGAAGACCTGTTTGATAAGCATGATAGGTACATTAAGTCTAAAACTTCCCAAGGAGCTCGGCAGTCTGTTGAGTGTGAAAAAGTGAATATTGGGAGTCTTGATGAACCTAAGATGGTGAACATTGGAAAATGCTACACTCAAGAGGAGAAGAAGAAGGTAGTAAATCTACTAAAAAGGTATGTTGATGTTCCTTTCCTATTCGTATGATGATCTCAAGGCTTTTCAGCCAAAGGAGATGCAACATTTTATCCCTCTAAACCTAGGGATCAAACCATTCAAGAAAAAACAAAGGCAATATAATCCCAAGGTTGTTGGCACTATTTTTTAGGAGATTCAAAAGTTGCTAAAGGAAAAATCATCTTTCCTATACACCATTCAACATGGATTGCCAACATTGTGCCTGTCAGGAAGAAGAATGGTGAGATTCACATCTGTGTGGATTTTAGGAATTTGAATCAGGCCTCTCTGAAGGACAACTATCCTCTTCCCATGATGGATCAGGTTTTGCAAGTTGTCACAGGCTCTGAGATGTTGTCTATGCTGGATGGATTCTCTGGATACAATCAAGTGGAGGTCAGTACCCCAGATCAACACAAAACTTGCTTTCACTACTCCTTGGGGCACCTTTTCTTACAAGAGAATGCCTTTTGGTCTTATCAATGTTGGTGCCACCTTTCAGAGGGAATGGACTTGGATTTTGGTAGTTTGAAGGGAAAGTGTGTGGTTGTGTACCTTGATGATTTGACTATTTTCTCCAAAACAAGGGCATATCACTTTCAACATCTTGAATCGCAGTCCTCCAGAAGTGCAGAGAGCATGGAGTCTCTCTCAATCCAAAGAAGTTTGTCTTTTGTGTCACTGAAGGCAAGTTTTTGGGGCACATTGTCTCCAAAGAGGAATCAAGATAGATCCAGAAAGAGTTCAAGCAATCCAGTAGATTCCTCTTCCCACAAGTAAAAAGGGTGTTCACTCTTTCTTTGGTAAGATTAATTTCCTGAGGAGATTCATTCCTGATTTTGCAGAGTTGACTATGAGCATTGCTCACATGATGAAAGGAAAGAAAAAATTTGGTTGGTCTTCGAGGGTAAGGAGGCATTTGAAGGTATTAAGCAAGCCATTGCTAAGACCCCCATCTTAGCATGTCCTGATTTCAACAAGGACTTTATCATCTATTGCTATGCTACAGAGTTTACCTTGGTTGTTGTGCTGACTCAGAAAGAATTCTAAGGATCATGAGCTTCCTATTTCCTTCATGAGCTATGTTCTAAAATCTCATGAGTTGAAATATACTATGATGGAGAAACATGCTTTTGTAGTGGTCAAAGTTGTCAAGCAATTTCATTTTTATATTCTTAATTCTCACTCTGTTGTGCTTGTTCCTGATACAACCATCAAATCCATTCTTACACAACAGAGTTTGGAACTAAGAGAGGCAATTGGGTAGCAAAGGTCTAGGAATATGACCTAGATATCAAGCCAACTAAGCTAGTCCAGGGGGTAAAGGCTTGTGTGAACTTATTGCTGAAGGAGCTGATGCAACATTGTCCAAAGAAGTAGTTGATGTTCCTGTTGTCCTCTTCCTCAGTTCAACAGATGAATGGTATGCAGATATTGCACATTTTCTTACCTATGGAGAGTGTCCATCTCACTTGAGTGCCAAGGAGAAGAGGGATATTAAGCTAAGGTCTACACAGTATGTGTTATGGGAGAATGCTTTGTTCAAGCGAGGCATAGATGGAAGATTCTTGAAGTGTGTAGACAAAGAGCAACAAAAGAAGTTGTTCTCAGCTTTTCATGATCAGGCTTGTGGAGGCCACTTCTCTTCTACTTTGTCACTACTCACAAAATCCTTCGTGTTGGGTACTATTGGCCTACATTGTTTAGAGATGCATCCAAATGGGTAGGTAAATGTGAAGCCTATCAGACTTTTGTTGGGAGACCTAAGTTGGCTGCTTTTCCACTAAAGCCAGTAGTGATTGATGAGCCCTTTCAACAATGGGGATTGGATTTCATTGGAACTCTTAACCCACCTTCCAGTGTTGGGCATACTCACGTGTTAACTACTACAGACTACTTCACAAAGTGGGTAGAGGCCATTCCCAGTCAAAAGCACTACTTCTGAGGTAGTGTGTAATTTCATTAAGGAGAACATATTGATAAGGTTTGGGGTACCAAACAAGATTGTGACTGATAATGCTTCAAATTTTTCTTCTTCTGAGATGATGGATTTCTACTATGGTTATGGAATTTCCCTTGCTCACTCTTCAGACTACTACCCCCAAGGGAATGGACAAGTAGAATCAAAATCAACAAACAAGAATCTGGTAACCATCGTTTGGAAGCTTGTCAATGACTCTCAGAGGAATTGGCACAAGAAACTCTATGATGCTCTCTGGGAAGATAGAATTACACCCAAAAGAGCAATTGGGATGTCTCCTTTTCAAGTGGTGTATGGTGTTGAAGCTCAGTTACCAGTGATAGTGGAATTACCAGCCTTGCACTTAATGAAGGCTATTGAAGATTCAAGTTTTTCCAGTTCCTTGGACAAGAGGATCATGTATCTCTAGAAGCTGGATGAAGACAGGTTGTAGGTTTTTGATAGAATATCAGCTCATCAACTGAAGGTGAAAGCTTTGTTTGACAAGAAAGCCAGACCCAAATATTTTCAAGTAGGAGACATTGTTCTTTGTGGGACAAAAGGCATGAACCTCGAGGAAGCCATGGTAAGTTTGATTCCCTTTGGCTTGGTCCTTTTAAAATCAGGCATTTTCTTTGGAGAAAATTCATTCTATTTGGATTATCTGGATGGTTCTCCTCTCCCACTTCCTTATAGTGGGTAGTATCTAAGTTGTTCAAGTCCTAGGTGACTAGGTGGTCCTTCTATATATTGTGTACAATGTTGTTTTGGTTTTGGGTCATTCCTTTGTGTTTTGTTTCTATTTTTCCTTTTTGGTTTGTTTTCTTTTCATGTGTTTTGTCTTCTGTGTTGGTTTTCCTTTGACTCTATTTTCCCAATGGATAAGGCATTGGTCTGCTTTCCCTGAGTTTTTCTATGGTCTTGATCTTGCCTCGTTCCTCTGTCAAGTCATCCCCAAAAAGAGCTAGTTTGTCACCCTCAAAATTCCCCTCTTTTTGAAGTCAAGTTTTGAAAATTTTGAGTCGATACCTTGGAGTAATGGATCACGTCGAGCCTAGTATTGTTTGTAGTTTTCCATTCCATGGAGAACAATTAGAAATTCGGCATAATGGTGGAGTTTTTTCCCTTCTTTTTATTTTTCTTCCCACATAGTCGGGAATGATGGGCGTATCTTCCTCATCAATTTTTCCCCAACATCCATGGGTAGTACGTGGATATCTCTGATTGGATGTGGCATGGCCATGTTTCAAGTGAACAGCAAAAGCCTCCACACATCCAAATGGTGCAACTCTAAGGGTAGGGCCCAAGGGACAATCCTCAAATAAGCGCAGGCTTTCCACGTGTCCCAGGTCCAAAATGAAGACAAAACAAGCCTAAATCAGCTAAGTATGGAAGGTTCAGTGGATGGTGCCACGTGCCTCATCGGCACAATTTCAAGAGTCAAAGCTAGGGGTAATTCTCAAACTTGTGCCATCCTCCACATGTCCTAGGTCCAAAAAAGAGACAAAGTCGATTGTTTAAATTGACTAAGTATGAGCGGGTCGGTGGAAGCCTCCATGTGCCTCAATGATGTAATTTTAGAAGTGAAACCAAAGGGCCAGTTTCCAAATGAGTGCCAGCTCCACATGGTCGAAGTTGAAGGAGAGACAGTTGGCCATTGAAAATTCCAGGACCGGTGGAAGGAGCCACGCATCATCTTGGCATAATTTTAGGAGGTGTATCCAAAGTGGAAACTCAAATGAGCACCACTCTCCATGTGTCTAGAGGTCAACATAAGTCAAGTGGTGGGAAGTAGGCCCAAATCGGCTAAGTATAAAAAAGAACGGTGAGCTCTCCATGTGTCACTTGTGCAAATTTTCAAAGGAAAATCCAAGAGGTTCCCCAAATGAGTGCCAGCTCTCCACGTGTCCAGGGTCGATATATGCCCCCCACCAAACAAAAGGAGAAAAAAATGTAAAAATATATTAAGCCCAATAAAGAAATCAAAGTCAAAGTGGAAGCGGGCCATCGGGGTGATTTGAGAATTTGAGCCTTGTTTTCATTAAAGGAGCTTAAAGTTAAAAAGTGACCCATGCAGCCCCACCCATGCCAAGGAAAAAATTCAAATATTAAGCCCACATCGAAGGTCAAAGCGGGAGGCGGGCGGTGGAGCAATTTGTGTTTTTGAGCCCGCATTGAAAAGAGGTAAAATTATAAAAGTGAACCGCGACTCTGTCCCCACTCAAGTAAGGCCACGTGTCAAGACCATATCAAAAGTGGGTGGGGGCCCAAAATGTTCCAAAGTGCCATTTCTCTAAAGGGCACAAAATGCAAAAGGCGTCCTCAGGCCCTTTATTTAAATCTCTCCCACGTGGATGGCTCACATTCAAAGTTTGCAAGGGCAAGATTGAATGGCTTGATTTTCAATGCGTCTGGTTTTGCTGCCAGACATGGAAATGGCCGAGGCATTGGAGAGACTCAGACATCGGTTTCTTGAATCAGTTTTCATCATTTTTGTAACCAATGTAACCATTCTTGGAAACTATTTAATGGCTTCTCCATGTTGTTGTTCGGGTTGGATCCTGGTACTCTGTAAAGTAATAGATTTGAAGTAATCAATACAAAAAATTTTCCCCTTTCTTCCTCTGCTTTTCTTCTTTCCATGTCTAAACTTGGGAATCATCCATCTTTTATGATAAGAAACTTTGTGTTCTTGTTTATATGATTTCTAGAACTTTGTGTCTTTGGAATTATATTGGTTATGAAAGTGAATGATTCTATTCTACATCTCCCTGGTTCAATACGTATAAGGTGATACTCTTCCATCTATATCTCTTCCTAAAGGTATTGTTATGTTCTTCCTTCCTCATCTCCTTAATTCTTCCATCCTTTTGTATTGATGATCTTTGGGCATAAAACGTTTCAAAGTATCAGGAATCCACACTTTGAAAGTTGTACATTTGTATATTGAACCATGGAAGAGAAACATGCTTAGCGTGAATCCATGGTCTAATAAGTAAACACTTGAACTTAAATGATGTGTCAATGACATAGAATGGAGTGGGAAGGGTTTTAGGTCCAACTTGTAGAGGTAAGGTGATGATACCAAGGCATGTGTGAGTAGTGGAATCCTAACCAAAAACTTAAACAAATGATTTGGTGATCAGGCTATCAGGAATGTGCAATTACGTGAGTAATGAGAGAGAGCATAGATTTATAGTGGATCCATTGTCAATTAGGACGTGCTTGATATAATGGGAGGCTGATAATAGTAGTGATAAGAAAAGGAGAAAAAGGATTACTAACAATGAGAGGAGGGATATCCTCATCACTAAAGGATATGACATGTGGTATATTTTTGAGGGATTGAATGAGATGGGTGAAGGCAACATGCAAATTATTACTTTCAATGTGGATGGAGTGAAGGGAAGCCTCTAATGTATGATGGATAGATCATAAAGAGATATTTTGGCTGGTGTATTCTTAAGCTACTCAATGATGTCATAACCTTTAGAGGTGGTGGTAGGAACTATAGAAGTAATAGGTGGTGGGATAGAAATAGGTAGAGTTGTATGAGGTGAGTGTGAAACCTATAAAATAGTCTTTCCCAATCTTATTGGGACCATGGTCATCAATATCTTTATTGCACAAAACCTACATTGGAACTAATGTACATGCCATGGATATTTCCATTAATATAGAACATTTTGAATGTATCTCCTAAATGAGGAGTAAAGAAAAATTCAACACAATAAATACACAATACAACAATATTCTATCAAGATCGATAAAATTATCGAAAATTTGACATAAATAAAATAACTTACAAAAAAATCCCTAGAGAGAGCTCTCATATGCTCATCACAAGACTATTGGATCAACACCTTATTTTTAGAGAGGCTCTCATGTAGTTATAAGAATCCTCTTTATCTATGACTCTTATACTTAATTAAGTGTTAAGATTTCATTGAAACATTTCAAGTGTTTAATAGAATGTGTCTAGCATGGCTACTTTGTCAAATACTTGCTAACTAACAACTACACCTATAGGTGCATGCGAGATACCAATAGGCATATGAACTAATGTAGTTATATAACATATATTTGTTAAACCATCATATAATATATTGGCTTCAAAATAACATATCAAATCAATAGACCATGATTCTTATATAAATGTTGGGTTTGGTATGACAAAATAAGTAATTCTCTTGCTCGTATTGGTTATTATCCATTCACTATGTTATGAGGCATTTCTGATGGAAATAAGGGGTGGTAAAACACAATAACTATTGTGATTTGTTAACAATTAATGTTTAAATTTAATTTTGTTGTCTATTTGACCATCACATGATATTTTAAACTTAAATTTGATGTCTATTCGACCATTTTATATATTTGTATTCCTTTTACACTGGATATATATGTTAACATATGTATATTAAGGAAATTTTTCTCTAACTACTATGAACAACCAAAGGTAGTAACCTTTTTCTCAACGTAACTATGAAACCCCTATCCATGATTTTCTTAGAAGAAGAAACACCAAAGGTAGTAATCTTTTATCATTACACCCTTCCTCACCACATCTTCCAAGTGTGTCAAATATTGTCTTCTTTTCCTAACAAGGACTTGATTTATCCCAAAAATTCTTGTAGGGTAGTGTTGGCGATTATCTTTGTAGATGAACCATCAAAGTCACGGGAAATATTGGAGGCATGGGACTTGGCCCCTAAGATAACATCCAAATTTTATAGAAGTGTTGAGATAAGGGTTAGAAAGGAAACTAAATAATTGCGAAATCCTAATCTAAGGCGATGCGCTAAGTTTTACTTTAAAGCACAAAGATACATATCCAAACCACAAAAAATAAGGTAAAGAGCATTGAGCATGATTAACCTATTTTCAGAAAGATTTGGTATTATCTAAGGCTAGAGAGGACTAAAACATAACCATGCAAATAAGAAGATGAATGTAAAAGGATCTAAGGGCATATAACATGGTAGAAACTAAAACATATATCTGAGAGTTAAATAAAATCATACATAAGGAAATAAAGATTCAAAGTATTGTGAATCCTTTGTGCACAGAACAAGAACCCTTTAATTATGTTAGAGTAGGTATTTACCTTAGCTCATGTTCACCTAGGTACTTTATTTACCTTTATTGTATTTATCCTCACCCACTTATGTGTGTGGATATTTATTTTATCTTATTTATATATTAGGAAGATATTATCTAGTTGTTAGGTATAGTTCTTTCCTTGATCTATGGTATTGACTAGATCTTTGATGACTAGTTATTTCCTTGATCTATGGTATTGACTAGATCTTTGATGACTAGTTCTTTCCTAAATCTATGGTCTTGACTAGTTATTTGATGACTAGTTCTTTCCTTGATTTATGGTTTGATCTATGACCTTGACTAGTTCTTATATTGATCTTCCTTACCTATATAAGAAAGGCCCATTCTCATTGTAAAAATATGATGAGAGTTCCATACTAATAATGATAATACTACTCTTTGTTTGTAAACTTATTCTAGTGAATTTCTTTCAAACTTATCAAATGTGGTGTGCTATGATCATCTAAAATCTTCACATGACTTGGAATGATCTTCTTATCGTTCCTTTCATGTTATCGAGTGAGATGATGTAGACATCCATCTATAAGTTTTTCTTTGCAACCAAGGGTTTATTATTTTCATGTAATCAAAATTCATTATCACTTTTCTGCGACATGCATTTTTATGCAAAACTCAGTGTGCAATTGGATTTGGAAGGTGCCAAACCCTAGAATCAATCAGTAAACTTGACCTTGTTTTGAGACAGTCAAATCTAGACATTTTAAAGGGTTTTTGGCACATTTATTTAAAAATCCATACAATTATGTATAGACAAATTTTTTTACACAAAAATTATATCATCTTCTAGGTTTTTCGAGAAACTTTTTGGGTTTCTCTCTTTTTTATCAAAGTGCGAGAAAAAGAGATATTTTGCGGCCTAAGTTTGTATTAACAATTGTACATTTTGGGTGCATTCTTTTATCCATTGGACCTAGTTCTATAACCTCGGGTGCATTCTTTTATCCATTGGATATAGACATGTACCCTTTGGATGCATTATTTTACCCTCTGGATATTTCTTCTTTGGATGCAATCTTTTATCCACTTTGGACGCAGATCTGTACTTTACAGGTGCATTCTTTTTTATCCATGGATGCGGATTTGTACCTTCAGGTGCATTCTTTTATCCATTAGATATAAACGTGTACCCTCAATGTATGAATGATTTACCCTCTAGACATTTAGGTTTTGGGCGCATGATTTTATCCTTTGTTTACAAGCTTTGTATCATGTGGATGCACTCTTTTACCCTTTGGAAATTTGGGTGTCATGAGTACCTTGTAAAAAAACATCAAAGGCATTAAAATATTATTTTTAATAGCAAAACCTTATAAAGCTCATAAATTTTGATCCGTAGCTCGAGATTAAGTTGATATTTTTATTGAAAGTGTGTATTTTGTTGAGATCTACGCATTGATGACATTTTATGCACATATTTCAAATGTAAAAGGTACTTTTAATGATTATAATATTTACATGCACTCAATTATAAAGTGCTGAATTTGTAGGGTGTTGTAATCACTTATGGACGTAATTTTGGTTGAGCTTTGATGCCATAAAATTTTAGGGGTTTAATTCTTGTATCTATCATGGATTTTGAGAACAATATTCTTTTCTCACGAAGTGTGCATAATTTAGGAGGATATTGTAAAATTTGTGGAAGAAAAGAGATCTCTCAAGAAGAAAAATTGTCTTCTTGAGCACTCATTCACAATAAGGATACACTAATACACTCCCTACAAAAAAATTTTCTAGCTTATGAACATCACCATCATATTGTGGAGTTTCATATCCTTGATCCTTGTCCTCTTGTAGTTGTTGCTCATGTACCCACTGACTTTGATATGTCAATTTATGAGCCTACTTCTTCTCCTAATGCTCCTAAGCCTATTAGGCTTATTACTGCATGTTCTTTTGCATTTGTGCCTATTGCAGTTACACACTCTGAGTATCCCACATCATCTCCTTCTGCTCACATACATGGCTCTTTTGAGAATCATACCACTACATTCGGTTCTCGCATGCTCCGTTATATGGGTTTCACTGGTGGAGGTATTGGAAGACATTCACAGGATAATTTTTCCCCTATTCCACATGTTAAGTGGAATTCTCACCATGGCATTGGTTTTCAAGCATGTAATTCATTGGAATCACACATTAACGAGAGCTTATATTTTTGTTCACTTGACTCTTTGAAAGGATCGTGAGCTATACATGAGTTTTGTGCCTTCACTCAAAGCTTAAGAAACTTGATATTTTAGGTATCGAAAATGACCAAAATAACACACATTCGATGTTCCTTTGCATGAACCCATTGTGCATTTTACACCAAGGCATATGCAAGAATATTCTTCATCCATCTCGGGTTGATTTGGGGTGGATATCTAATCACTTGTGTGCCGACATAGGCATTCATTGAGAGGATTTGTATAGGCATGGCTCCTCCATCATTCGACCTCTTACTCAACTTTATATACCTTATGCATTGTAATGCTCCTTGTTTTGAGAATTTCTCTTTAGGTGGTGTAGTGTATCTCTCTTATTTCTTGAGATATTTTATATCGTATTTTTGACATTTTTAGGCATGTTGATGCAGTCTCTCTTATGGGGAACAATTTTGGTGAAGCCCGGTGTTAGTTTTCGGTGGTTGAGTAGTTGTTTTGAAATGTAGTGCCCACATTTTACACACACAATTACAATAGTTAAATATACCAGGTAATTTTTTTGACTTACATTTGCTCACTACACACACGACACAACAAGGACTCCAAGTACATAACTTCGACTCGCATACGACAATTACATAAGTCATCGACTCACATAGACATGAAAGAACAACATAGGCATGTCGATGCCACACTTTTCCCAATGAGCGAATGCTGAATGACCCAAACATAAGAAAAATGACTCAAGGATGGGCAAACCCACGGTAGAACTTTACTTTAATTGTATTTTAGTTACGATTAACATTCCAAGAACATTATTGTGCAAGGATAAATTTCTCGTTTGTCCACCTACGATTCTTAAGTTCATTCCGCGGTTAAAATACCGTTCGACCCTTTTAAGTTGGCTTCTTATTCTTTACAAAATTTCCATAACTTGCATACTTATTTGGCATAGTTCGGATGCAATTAAAATACTTAATTATCTTGTTCTTATGTTAAAAATCTTCTTCTCAATCATATATTCAGTGTCTACCTTTTTATTCTTACAACTCAAGTGGATGTGACTTGGTGTCCATATTGATGATATTAGGTTTTAATGGAGATTTAGATGCGAGATAGCTTTTTACCAAAAACATACCTCGATCACGGGTTAGTTATTTCCCTACCATAGTTATTCCAATTCAATGACTTGAGAAATACCATTTTGATTTATATATGTATTTTGTTTTCTCGAAGGTTGATCACATCAAGAACAATTCATATTCTTTGAAACAAATGAAAATATTTAATTGAGTTATAAGGTCTTCAAGAGTGGCATTATTCTCGAACCTCCACTCTCATTTTTACTCTTATGTGCTTTATTTTCTACGTCACATTATGGGCTTATTTTTAGCATTGTCTTGAAAAGGAGTTACGAACTATTTGTCTAACCTCTTGAAGACAAAAAAATGATAAGGAGACTTGAAGCTACACATGCACCCTAAGCCAACATCCAAATCAATCGAGGTTTAGATTAATTCCCAACTTCACCTAAGGGTCCACCCCTCAACTATATATGAGTTTTAAGCGAGAGGAAAATTTATGCTAAACCACCTTCCAGAAGGGACCAAGGTGTTAGGTTGATAGGAACCAAGGTAGCACATTTAGCTGTGCGGAGCCAAGGGGGTTCATTAACAAGAGTGCAAGGCAAGGAACAACTATATCCCGATCTCCATTTATGTCGTTTGGATCCAACAGGGATTTCATTCGATGAAGAAATTTACTTTCAAATCTATCTTCGGAAAACAAGGTAATCCACTAGGATACGAAGGAAGAGTTAGCCCTACTTACTCCAAATGAAGTTTGACTATGTCACTCCTATCAGACAGGTTTATGACAATGTCACTAAACATAATGACTAAGACGATAGACCCATTCTTGGGCTCTTGATTTGCCTAAATTAGGACGTTCCATCGAGTGCAAAGATTAAGTTCATCCTACGGTTTTCAATGTCTTCTACGGTAAGGGGTATCACACATGAAAACAAGTATGCTCCGAAAATGAACAAGGGTAGAGTGTTTCGATTAAATCTCTTTATTACATTTACAAAGTATGAATGCACAAGATGACTCATTAATCGTTTATGGAACACTGAGTATGCACTACAAGATATTACTTCAAATTCATCTACCTTATATATACACATATCCACCCTGTTACCGGTGTACTGTGAATCAAATTGAACCTATAATTAAATATACATTTCCTAGATGTCCCTAAAACTAGCATCTCAAACATATCAGCAAATTATCAAATATAATCCTCCTGTAACATGAGACTACATTAAACATTTATTCATTTAACAATGAACTATATAAATTACAAAGATAAATAAATGAATTACACATCACCTTTTTGTAATAATTCTATCATCTGTGAAAACCACGTGAGCATGATATTAGCGATAATTGCCGGCATGGCATCCACCTAATCTAGCATAATTATCATTTTCGATTTCCATTTACATATGATAATAATTTCAATTTACTGATCGAAATAAAAAGGTTTAGAGACATGTATTCGTTAGATTTCATTTTACTTCTTTTTGTAACTCGGAGAGACAAAGAGAGGGTAAGAGAGAAAACACCATTTGTCAAAAGTTCTATTTCACACAAAAGTTACATTATAGAGTTTTAAACAATTATTTACATGTGTTAAAAGTTTCCCGGGTGGTTTGGCAACCCTACGAGGGTCCTATGACTTTATATTTTAAGATTTTCTCACTAGCTACAAAACGTGCAAAACGGGCTTGGAGGCTAACAAACCGCTTCAAAAGTTATCTTCGGTGATGAGACGTACACCATGATAAACTTTCTACATGTTTCCAGATATACCAAGAGTTCATAGAGAACCGACGGAATTGGGAAAAGAGAGCGGTTTTCTTTTTGGAAGCTAGTTTTCCGGGGCTCTTGAGTCGTAGTTGGCCCGATGCAAAAATGAACAAAAGCTAGTTCGAGGGCTCAGAAATCCATGTCCAAAAATGACGTTCGATGGATGAACGTGCCACAAGAAACTTCCTACAAGTTCCCATATATACGAGAGAATTCAACAGAGTCGACAGAATTCAGAACTAGAAAAGCAGTCTTGAAATGGCGTATGAGGTTTAGAAGCCATTGGTCCTAATTGGTCGGTTTGACCTTGTCAAACTACGACCGAGGCCTACAAATGCCATTGGAAAACTATCCAGAAAAGTTTTTTTCCCTAAAGCTGAAGGTTCTATGCAATTGTATAATAAAAGCACTAGAGGTTTGCGAAGACGATAAACAATTTCTCTATCCGGGTTTCAAATGGCGGTTCAAAGCACGAAAGCCAACTTTCTAGATTTACTGACTTTCCCTTTGTTGTAAACCAATGTAACAGGGGTTCCTATAAGAGCATAAAAAATATCACACATATTCATTTGGGTCAAACCAAAGGTCCAGGTGACTCCTCACATAACAAGGTACACGAATGGAGCTTAACGTCTCATTTTCAGAGTTACTGAAGGGTACTTAATGAGTCTCTGAAAAATGCAAAAATTAACTATTTAAACAGGGAGAAGGTCAACATTATTACTGGGAAGTCAATCTCGTCTTGTCGATAAACCAATATTGAAGTGATCTAGTTGGGTGGAAAGTTTTCTAAATCACCTCAGAATGAGGGTGGAAGTTCATGGTTTAATGCAAACGAGTTATTTTGACTACGTGAGTTACGACACGACAATTCATTGTTTTACAACGAGTTGATATAAACATTTAACTGTATTAAAATCCTAATATTTTAAAATTCTATTACGTTGCAAAAGATAACTAAAGCATGAGAATTATGAGAGGTAAGGGGAGATGAACCATGCCTGAAGGAATGGAGTCGGTCAAACCCACGAGGCTTTGGTTCACATCTTGCTTGGGTACTTCATCAATTAGTTCACAAGCATCCACAACTCCACCATTTTGTATACACGTCTACCATAAAATTTGTAACGTAGATTTGAGACCATTCCTCTACTCTTTATACTTTGAAGGATGTCCATAATGTGTTCCACAACTCACATCTGGCACAAGACGGGAGATGCTAGCAAAGGCTATGGAAACTAGCTTTAGATCTTCTAGTTACGGTTTCTCAGAAGAATCTAAAGCCTTTTCAACAAACCCATTTTGTGCATATCCTGCAATCATGGCACTCCATGAGACCACATTTCTTTGAGGCAATACAGATGTTATAAAAGAAAATGTTGCTAAATAAGATTTTTTTTTGATTGAGAAAGACTAGTGGTTAATGAAGGTTAATAAATTTATTTTCATGTTCAAATGACCTAGAAATCAATCACAGGCATGATATTTGTAGTTCCAAAACATAATACCAGAAGGAAGTAAATACAGTCAACAAAAGGAGCCATCTTCTGACGCCAACAATACCCTCATTCTGGTTTCTGAGGTTTATGGATATGAGGCTCCAACTTCGGGTTTCTAGCACCGGCTGGATACTTTGTGGTTGCACCTGACTACTTTGAAAGGGATCCATGAGTCTCAAATAGTTCACATGCCTTTCCACACACATGACCACAAACATAGTCCATGAGGAGCTATCTTGTTCTTTCATTTGGTCAAACATTGAAAAAGCATCTAAGTTTTGTGAGATGCCATGCGAGCTTGAGGTTTCGAGTTTGACATAGGTTGGGAGGATACTTAGCACGAGCCACAACAACCTAAGCACTCCATGAGATGACACTTGGCGAGGCATTTCTTTGAAAAAAACAAAAAAATGCCCAAGTAAATGGATCGGTGACAGAAAAGCTGCGACTCAGACATTCCATGAAACCATGTTTTCCTTCAACAGCTTGGTGGGTGCGCCAAAGGCTGGTTCAGAGCTCTCCTTCCCCCTGGCGGTGGCTGCTCTCCTCCAACAACAAAACCAAAGGATGAAAAAAACAAAAAAACAAAAAGATAAGCAATGGGGCCCGAGCCCCCCCTCTTTTTTTTGCCCTAAACCGCCCCAACTCCACGGGCTTCTTTTTTTTAATTTAATTCTTTTGTTTTATTTATTTTTGTTTGATTTAACTAAAAAAATAAAAACCCTAAGACGAAGTAAATACATAAATAAAATATAGCTTAAAGTTAATCCATTACAATAGCGATAAAATTTTGACACAAAAACAAGGGATCGTAAATCGACAATATAAATTATAATATTATTATAAACATTATTTTTATGATTTTACGCTAAAAATAATGATAATAATTATTAATCAAATTAATGGTGACGACCAGGAAAACTCAAAGAAGCGAGAACTAGATTTTCCTTTAACCGGATAATCATCCACGATGCTACCGGGTCCACCGTTTGGGGTGCCAACAACGACCTGAAAAGGCAAGAAGGAGAGGGAGGGTGCAAAATCTTCGCTGCAAAGGGAAAAAGTCTACAACGATCAATGAGAGCATGCACACAACCATCCCATGCTTAGCAATAGGGTCATCATGTCAAGAATAGGGGAACATTGAATGGGGCATTACAACAACTCATACAGAGATTTGTACCCTCATTCTACCCATTCAACAAAAAAGTATGGGAGGGTGTGGTGTTGATCTTTGCTTCTTTGGGTTTTTGTCCTTGCCTTATTACCTTGGATATTCTTGGATCTTGGCACTCCTATTTATTTAGATCTCATGTCCTTGCCTTGTTTCCTTGGTTATTGTTCTTGGATTGTGACACACCTATTTGTAGTAGTTGATCTTGGTTCTTTTGGATTTTGAGTCATTGCCTTGTTACCTTGGCTTTTCTTGGATTGTGGCAACTCCGATTTATTTAGATCTTGTGTCTTTGCCTTGTTGCCTTGTTTGTTCTTGGATCGTGGCACACATATTTGTATGATTGATCAAATTATGTTTAGATTTTTTTCGCACTTTTGACATCACTTCATTGACAGGTCTCCTTGTATGGAGCTAATCCGGTGATGCCCATCGTTAGTTGTTTTTATGTTTTTTGATCAAGCGGTGGATTTAGACCACGGTGCACACAAAAATTCTTCAACATTGTACTAGTTTTTTGAGCCAAACTTCTTGGGATGCCTTGCAGTGGGTTTTGGCTCTCTATACTTTGTTATTACTTGGTTTTGGGTACCTTGCGGTGTCCCTTTTTCTAGTTATTGTACATGAGTACCTCATCAGGCCTAGTTTTGGGACTCATACTGTGGTTATGCCACTTTTATTTTGGGCCCCTAGCTTCACTTGAGGGGGTGTTAGAGTAGGTATTTACCTTAGCTCATGTTCACCTAGGTACTTTATTTACCTTTATTGTATTTATCCTCACCCACTTATGTGTGTGGATATTTCTTTTATCTTATTTAGATATTAGGAAGATATTATCTAGTTGTTAGGTATATTTCTTTCCTTGATCTATGGTATTGACTAGATCTTTGATGACTAGTTCTTTCCTTGATCTATGGTATTGACTAGATCTTTGATGACTAGTTCTTTCCTAAATCTATGGTTTTGAATAATTATTTGATGACTAGTTCTTTCCTTGATTTATGGCTTGATCTACGACCTTGATTGGTTCTTAGATTGATCTTCCTTGCCTATATAAGCAAGACCCATTCTCATTGTACTAATATATGAGAGTTCCATAATAATATATGATATTACTTGCTCTTTGTTTGCAAATTCTTTTGTAAAGTTATTCTGGTGAATTTATTTCAGCTTATCAAATGTGGTGTGCTATGATCATCGAAATATTCACGGCTTGGAATGATCTTCTTATCATTCCTTTAAAATTATAGAAAAAAAATACATAAGGCCGATAATGACACAAATTATAGTACTTCTTTAGAACATAACCTTGTTAAGGCTGATAAACACAAACTACTAAAAATTAAAAATCTTTTGGATCTTGCGAATCACTTCTCCTCTATCCTCCCCCATTTATTTTTACTGGATCAAGGAATCTCTTATATAGATCCTTCGGCTCTTGCTCAACGTGTCCAGTAAAAATGATCTCCACCGTCTGCATTTAGTTCTTCATCTTCCTGATCTTTGACCCATGCGGTAGATCTCAACTTCTCGCTTCGGGACTCGATTGCATTCAATCCGCCGAATGTGAGTCCTTTCACTTCTTTGGTAGGTTCTGTAGATGATGATAACTTATTTGAGTGACACGTGGAGGTGTATGCTGATTTGGGGCTGCCTTCTATTTTCTCCCTTTGGAGTTGTGCCTAGGCAACATGTGGGGCTCTGCGGGCTCATCTCCTTCTCTTTTGACTTTTCATCCCATTCGGGCTATGTTGTTGTGCCTTCGCCACATGGAGGCTGCGTGTTGATTATAAGATCCCGACTCTTTACACTTATTTCAACATGCATCGAAGAGACACATGGATACCCTTTGTGCTTGGCTCCATACTTAACCAAAATCATGCTCCAAAGGAACAAAGAATGCCAAAAATGAAAGGGTCGGGACGAAAAAAAACCAAGAGATCCCTATAGATGTAGAAATTATTCTACAATTATGGTGATTCACTGAGGGACTCTATATGCATGCGTGGAAGAATTCGGAATCCTTTCCCGACTCAAAACATAAAATATTATGGCTCAAAAGATGCCACTTAGAGTTGCTTCAAAGAAACCCTCGATACCCGGTCCATTCCTTCTCCATCGTGCACGTTCTTCTTTGTAGAGCTTGGAAGGCTCTATCTAGCTCAATAATCTCCTTGTGTGAGAGGGTTTGAAGATCCTGCACCATTGCATGCAAGTGGAACTCCAGTTTCCCTATCAGATTTAGAATGATCTCCACCTCAGCCACACTTGATTCCTCTTTTAAAGACTAGAAAATAGTCTTGTCTTGTTCCTTTTCTATGAGTAGTTGTTGGATTTGGTCCTTTGAAAGGACCATGGAGTCATTAGGAAAGGGAGAGGGAATCCCAATTAGACCAACTCCTCAATGCGCTGCTTCCGTTCCCTGATTCCGAGCTTGAGCTGGGCGAGGAGGTTTTGACACTTAAGTGCAACCTTGTTGCAACTCAGGATCTCATTGATTTTGGTCGCTTTCCATTCACCTATATGTGATACTAACCCCTTGCAGGGGAGTAGAGTCCGAGGAATCGTATAATTTTGGACCAATGCTTGTGCTTTAGAACCTTGGCGAGAGATGACATTATTGATGGTAGGTGCGGAGGACTCTACATTGGTGCACAAGCCTTGTGCATCAGATATAAATCGAGTGTGGGCGAAAGGTCCTTTTCCATAGTGGAAATTCTTTTGTAGTAGGAGGCATATAACCCTTCATTAATGTGATGATTTCTCCCCTTTGAGGTTGTTTGTCGAGTTTTAGATCAAATCTTTGACCACGGCCTCCGATGACTGAAATTTTGGTAGTAGGCTCCCCTTTTTAGCCTCTTCGAGTCAACTTCTCCCGAGGCGTGGAAACATCCTTTTTCCTTGCTTCAAGCTCCCATTGAAGTGAACCAAACCGAGGTCCTAAATGTTGAAAGCTCATAGTTAATTGAATTAATCTCCGCTATAGTATAATGGCCACAACCTTATAGGTTGCTAACTCGGCCTCTAATTTCTTGACTTATGCCTCGGAAGCTGCAAGAGTTTCTTTCGAAGCCTCCTTGTTCAACTCATTCATGGAGTTGCTCCAACTCTTTGTTTTTACCTTTGATTTTTGAGCTGAGGTGACCAACAATGCCCTCTGTTTGTCTAAGGTCAAGCTTCCATTTCTTTAGCCTACCTGCTTTGACCTTGAAGTAATCCGTAGTAGTGACAATAGAAATTGACTAGTTCATCAATTTGACCTTATCTTAGGGCGAAATTGAGTCATGTCTATAGCCACAAAATTGATGGTGTAATCATCCAAATGCATCTGTCCCACAAGTTTGGAGACATTATGAATCATTTGCTGCAATAACGAGGAGCTCTATTGATGGTCATACAATGACCGCATGTGCTTCATTGCTCCACTTTCCATCTCCTTGTTCTTTTGCTTCTCCTTTCTCCTACTGTGGGCTACTTTGGCTGAATCAACCTGATTTACAAACTTTGCAAGGGAAGGAACAAGCCCACCTATGAATGGGAACCCTGGTGATATACTGTATGGAATGGTAGTGGGATGTAAGGGATGGGATGTTATAAGAGCCAAAGAGAAGGGCATCAGGACCTTGGGAGAGAAGGAAGGGATGGTGACAAGTGGTGGAGGAATAAGAGAGGAGCTAGGGAGTGGAAGGGTCCAGTCGAGGTGACCATAACGAGACACACCTCTAGTCGAAGAAATGAAAGGTAGAGGAGGAGGGAGCAGTCGAGTCTTGGGGGACCAAAGAAAATGGAGGAAGTAGAAAAGAGGAAGGGCCGAGAGGAAGGTGGTACCTCGGACAATCTCTTCTTCTTTCTCGGTGGGCTAGGAGGGCTGATGATCTCAGTGGTGGTGACAGAGGGGATGACCAATGGATGAGTAGAAACAAGACCCTAGTTTGGGTCGACACTTCGATTTCTTTCCTATTTCTAAACCCCGAGGACTCGATGTCGCCTAATTCATGGGCATATTACTCAACGGAGCTTGTTGGGGGTCCGAGGGAAGGAACCGCAGTGATGACACTTGTTGGCCGAGAGGAGCCATGGGATTCTACCACCTACTTTTGTGGGGGTTGTGTTATGGGGCTTATAAAAATTCCTCGCCATCCGAATCGGTCCGTGCTCGGCTTCCCACAATTCTTCCCATTTCTTATCAATGGACACCTCCTCAAAATTTTGGGTAGTTTTCCCAATTCTCTGCCTATATTTCCAAAAGGCATCAATATTTTCCATGCCCCCTTTAGATCTGTCCTCAATCCCTTTCCCATAAGTAAAAGGGATCATGATTGTGAAAGACCTGATAAAAAGACTCCCATGTTGGGGTTGGGATATCTTATAATTCAACATAAATATCAGGAGTCTCTTCCTTAGGATACCTCCTATCTTTAAAGAAATTTCTCCGCTCATGTTTTCATGAGCCTAAGACCCTATTTCGGGCCAAGGTGGTAGAAATTTTCCCATCGGGTCATATCTCCATCTATCCTAGATCAAGGCGAAACCATAGTGGACCAACTTCTGTGTGAGGATATGTCCCACCTTGCACTTCATCACAGTAATGCCTCCTTTACTCTAGGGGAGTTCAAATAATGTTTTCTTCTTGTGGGTAGAGCTGAACTCTTCATCCAGATCTCCATCTATCTGGCTATCTCCAAGGCCACCACCCATGTCATGAAGACTTTGGGGGAGCATGAAGGGTTCCTATTTGAACCCATGCACTCTTATCATTGAATGTGCTACCCTGAAAAAGTAGTCACAGGGGTGTAGCTTGTCTTCGAGGATGGCTCGGGTTGAGTGGCTCATTCATTATTGACCCCATCCTAGTATAACTCGTAGAACTCACGTAAAAAAACATCTCGTAAACTCATATGCATCCAAAGAAGAGGATAACACATGGGTCCATGCTGATACTGGTATAATACTTGGAGGGTTGACTTCTATATCCCAGGTTAATAGAGGCATATACTGGCTAAAGTATGCTTGCTGCTGGGAAAAAATGAGGTGGAACAAGTATGAGGAATACCTGAAGGTGGAGTTGATGTGGAAATGGGCTAGTTGGTGGCAAATAGTCTGTGCAATGACTTCAGAGAAGTCGAACTTGTATGCTTTCTCTTTTCCCACCGCCCTCATTCTAAAAAGGGCTCCCATCTGCCAGTCATGGACCTCTCTATCCAAATCCTAACTAAAAATGAAGGTCAACATAGAGTAGGCATCATGTGCATTTGACGTGAACATTTTCAACGGAATTGGAAATTCTAACAATTTAGGGCTGCTCGAATCGTCTTGTTGTAATTCCTTTCGGAGGAAAATGGTCTTATTTTGGCATGAAGACTAGATTTCCTGAAGCTTGGCCATGTCATAAAAGCTAGAACTTGGGTCATATGGTAGGGCCAACATCTCCCTGATAGCTCGTGGCATTATTTCCACCTACATATCCTTGCCGTTGATGGTACAATTGGTGAGGTCGAAATGATGCACACACATCTGTACGAGCTCTGGATATGGGTACATGAGGGGCACCATGTACTTGAGCCAACGTGGTGGTCCAAAGCATGGAGCTGAAGGACCCATCATCTCTATGGTTATGGAATCTGGCATGAGCTTTGTCTCTGAGGGATTTCAGCTTCTTGTTCAAGACAGGGTCGAAAACGTCATCTGCATAGTCAACAACCAACGAAGCGTCTCTATAGTATGTACCCTTTTCAGGGTAAACTAGTTTTGGATGTTAAGTGTGCGGTGACACAGAGTGTCCTACATAATACTTTGATTAAGAAGATGAGTTGGAGGTTTCCATGGTTGTTCTAAGGCTGAAAGAGACTTCTTCTTTCTATTGGTGGTTCAGAGATTTGAGCAAGAGACTCTTTAGCATGTGGAATGAAAATTGGGTAACCCACTACCTACCTTAAATAACCTCCATGATTTTTGTGAATTAATGGCTCACGCACACAACCGGTCATGTCTTGCAATGAATCTAGGTTGAATGACCTCCAACACCAAATTTCATGTCTCCTAAGATATTTTCCATTACTTCCTCAATCCTTTTCAATAAGTACTCCAAAAAAGCATTGGATCATAACTTTGGGGAAACAAAGGAAGGTACACCCTTCCCAAAAATTTCAAAAAGGGATACGGGAGTCTCCACGGAGACATGTGTCCAAGGACACTTATTGGAAGGAGAAAAACCATAAAACAAAAGAGACAAAAGAAAGCAACTAAAAGGAACGATAACCAGATCGTACCAAGCCAAGAACACAGATGCTAATCAAACACCACGATCAATAAGATGAAAGAAATTCACCAGAATAACTTTACATAAAACCTTTGCAAACAAATGAGAAACAATATCATATATTATTATGGAACTCAATGCAATACATTGAGAATGGGCCTTGCTTAAATAGGCAAGGAATAAAAATCTAAGAACCAGTCAAGGTCGTAGATCAAGCCATAAATCAAGGAAATAACTAGTCATCAAAGAACTAGTCAAGACCATAGATTTAGGAGAGAACTAGACATCAAGGATCTAGTCAATACCATAGATCAAGGAAAGAACTAGTCAATACCATAGATCAAGGAAAGAACTATACCTAACAACTAGATAATATCTCCTAATATCTAAATAAATAAAAGAAATATCCACACACATAAGTGGGTGAGGATAAATACAATAAAGGTAAATACCTAGGTGAACATGAGCTAAGGTAAATACCTACTCTAACACCCCCCCTCAAGTGAAGCTAGTGGCCAAAATAAAAGTGGCATGTCCATAGTATGAGTCTCGACAACTAGGCTCGATGAGGTACTCATGTACAATATCTGGGAAAAAAGGGACACCTAAGGTACCCAAAACCAGTAACAACAAAGTAAAGAGAGTAAAGACCCACTCTAAGGCATCCCAAGAATCTCAACTCAAAAAATCATACAATGCTAAAGAAGTTTGGTGTGCACTATGGTTTGAATCTACTTGCTCGATCACAAAACTCAAAAACAACTGACACTGGGCTTCACCAGAATAGCTCCATACAAGGAGACTGTCAACGAGTGATGTTGAAAGTGCAAAAAAACACCAAACATAATTTAACCAACTGCTGCAAATAGGTGTGCCACGATCCAAGAATAATAACCAAAGCAACAAGGCAAGGACAAAAACTCTAGAGTGTCATGATCCAAGAAAATCCAAGGTAACAAGGCAAGGACATGAAACCTAAAGAAGCAGGATCAACACCACACCCTCCCATACTACTGAATGGGTGGAGTGATGCTACAAATCTGTATGAGTTTTCAAAACAACTACTTGAACAATGAAAAAATAACACTGGAATGCACTAGAATAGATCCCCCATAAGAGATACTGTCAACATGCCAAAAGTGTCGAAAATACAAATACAAAATCTCTCAACAAACAAGAGAGATACACTACACCTGCTAAGAAAAATGCTCAAAACAAGAAGCATCACAATGCATAAGGTATAGAAAGTGGAGCAAGAGGCCGAATGGTGGAGGAGCCACGCCTGTAGAGTCCTCTCAACGAATGCCTATGTCGCCGCCATGAGTGATCAGATATCCACCCCAAATCAACACGGATGGATGAAGAAGATGCTGCATATGACTTGGTGTAAAATGCACAATGGGTGCATGTAAAAGAACATCAGAATGTGTGTCAGGTTGATCATGTCTGATAGCTGAAATCTCAGGTTTCTCAATCCTGAGTGAAGGTGTAAAACTCATGTGTTGCTCATGATCCTCAAAAAGAGTCGAGCGAACAAAAAAGGAGCTCTGTCAATGTGTGATCCCAATGAAGTATCTACAAAAACCAATGTCATGACAAGAATTCCACTTAACATGTGGAATAGAGGAAACAATACCCTGTGAATGTCTACCAATGACTCCTCTAGTGAGACCCATAGAATGGAGCATGTGAGAACTGAATGCAGTGGTATGCTTCTTAAAAAAAGCCATGCAACTGAGCAAAAGTAGGATACACAACATGTGGTACTGTAATAGGCACATATGTGGAAGAGCATGCAGTAATAAGCCTCACAGGTTTAGAAGCATCAAAAGTAGGTTCAAGCTCAAAGACTAATAGATCAATGTCAATGGGTATTTAGGAGCAATAACTGAGTGGACTAGAGCATGGATATGGTTGTCCACAATATGATGGTGATGTTGTAGGCTAGCAAGTTTGTTCTGGTAGGAGTGTATTATTGTATCCTTATCGTGAATGAGTGATTGTAGAAGAGAATTTCACTTCTTGAGTGATCTATTTTCTTCCACAAATTTACAATATCCTCTTGAAGTCCACATACTTCATAGAAAATCATATCATTCTCAAAATCCATGATAGGTACAAACTCTAAAAAAAAAGCGCAACTCCCAAAAATTTAGGATGTCGGGCTCACCAGAAATTACATCCACAATTGATTACAACACTCCTCCATATTTGACACTTTATAATTATAGTGCAAGTCTCAAAATAAATAACTCCAATGGAAAGAGCATGAAAAAATAAGCACTTTTGCAAAAACGACACTCAAAACCAAGTTACCGATCAAAAGTTACAAGCTTTTAATATTTTGCTCATTATTTATTTTAGGTGCCACTAAAAAAAATAAAATGTTGTTGCCTTCACCACACAAATAAAATTAAAGGGGGCTGAAGTTAAGCATCTACTAGTAGGAATCACAAGCTTTAAGCCCTCATATGACCATACCATATGACCAAGGGCTAAGGATTTTAATGGAACAACAATCTCCTATTATACCATGAAAGGAACGATAACCAGGTCGTGTGTTTTCAAGAAAGTCTAATCAAACATCACTATCGATAAGATGAAAGCAATTCACCATAATAACTTTTTACATAAACCTTTGCAAAAAATGAACAAGTGGATATTCATATATTATTATGGAATTCAATGCACATACATCCGAATGGGCCTTGCTTAAATAGGAAAGGAATAACAAAACCTCCTAAGAACACCGAGGTCGTAGATCAAGCCATAAATCATCTCGAGAAATAACTAAATCAAAAACTAAAATCAAGACTTTTTTCCCCGATGTAGGAGAGAACTAGACATTAAAGATCTAGTCAATACCATAGATCAAAAAAGAACTATACCTAACAACTAGATAATATCTCCTAATATCTAAATAAATAAAAGGAAATATCCACACACATGTTACTTCCGTGGTTGAGTTTAAGTGTGGGTGAGGATAAATACAATAAAGGTAAATACCTAGGTGAATACTGAAATAATTTATTTGTAAATACCTACTTATAAACGGAACTATACAACATGATGCACTATAGGAACGATAACTAGATCTCAAAAGAACACAAATGCTAATCAAACACCCCGATTTAAGATGGATTCCATTCAGTAATTCGCGAATTCACCTTTATGGTCTAAAACCTTCGAAATCATGAGAAACAATATCATATTTAATGGAACTCAATGCAAGGGGGCTGAAATTCCCATGATTTCTAGGCTTGAATAGCTCTAGGAATCCCATTTCAGAACCAAAAGTCGCCAACTCAAGACCATAAATCAAAGTTTTAACTAGTTCAAAGAACTTTCAAAACTTAGATTTAGGAGAAACTAGACTCATGATTTAAATCACGCTTCTCATAGATCAAGAAAATTTAGTGAGCCTCACCTACATTTCTCTATGTTCCTTAATCTCTACCTACGATTTAATAATTGTAATGCTAGAGATTTCTACCATGATAATAAATCATCGTGTTCTTACCATAGCCTAACTTCTATGGTGAAGTCTTGAGTTTTCTTTGGTGTGAAATCCTATCACCCATAAGGCTATCCCTTGATGTGTTCATGCCATGATCTCTTGTGCTCATCCCCCATTCTTTTTATGAGCCTTATCAGATTTTTGTTTGTAGAATCTTCCAATCATTACCCTGCGAGTATAGATATAGATGTCTTTAAATCAAGCATACCATGCCTCATAAAATTTAGAAACTTTAACTAGAATCTTTTGCATTACACGATATAATGTAGTTCACCCAAAGTGGGGTCCAAAAAACATGGTTATTCAAAGAATTCCAAGAAGATATTCTTAATTCTTTCACACCTCTTCTTCCACCCATGTGGTAAAATAATTTGTTCCTCATTAGGATCCACTTATCTCTCCTATATATTTTTACAATTATTCTAAATATATCTTCTAACCCTATTTCTGAATGGTTCTTAAATAAGAAATATAGGATTAAGCTTTGTAATTGACATTTCTCCTGAAACCTTTATATCAAAGTTTTATCTAATTCACCATACTGATAATAATCAAAAAATAAGTTGGGCCAAAATTATCCTCGCTACCCTAAGACCTTTATGGCCGTATTTTTGGCCAAGAAATGTCCTTTCTACCGATGTCTCATGAAAGACCCTTTGGTCTCCTCTTTCTCTATGAATCTAAGTAGAATCCCTTCAAAGTTCATTTTGAAAAAGATATTGATATTTATGAAGAAATTCGGATCCATAATTAATACCTCCTTTTTCAGAGGAAGGTCATTTCTATTCACCGTTTTCCTCCATCACTCTAAATGTATTCTCCATCTACTCATACAACCTTTGTCACATTTCATTTTATTGAATCAACAATCTATCCTCGTTTCATCATCAATTGTGTCATTAATTCCTAAGCGAGATACTACCACATGCATTTTCCCCTTACTAACTTTGTGGGTTTAATCGCTAATATCATAACTACCAAAATCTCGACATCGATTAGCTCTCTTATGATTTATTTCACCTTCTTCATACCTCGACATCGGAGTATGCCACCAAGACCATGATTTTGATGTTGGTCACAATATGCCTTCATCATACATTTAGTCCTTTAACACATGGCATAGAATTCATTTTCCAACAAAATTATACTTTTTCATAGTCATGGAGATCTTTGAAAGATGGTCATATGCTCCTCTCACTTTGAATATCCCTTATGTGTTACCTTCAAAGGCTCTCATACATTATGTTCACTTCCATATACATACATGATAAAATACTTAGCATATGGATTACGTAACATCTCCCCATATCGCCATGGCTTTCTTTATGGATCTATCAAGGCTTATCTCATACATCAATGGTCCATTTAAAATTTAGGTATTTTTCAGCATCAAAGTGATTGGGCGGATCATTCCAGAAAAGTCTAAAATGAACCTACTAATGAAGTTAATCTTTCCTAGGAAAGATTAAACTACCTTCTTATTGAGGTAGATTTCTAGAATAGCTTTGATCCTTTAGGGAGTCAATAGAGATTCCATCTTTTGAGACAATATGCCTAAAGTTTGCATCAAAGTTTACCCCAAAAATACATTTTAGGATTTAAAGAGATCCCAAATTCTTGACACTTTTCAAACACTCCTATAAAATTTTAGTAGCGAATATTTGTAAAATGGAGAATTTTCATTTTAGGAAAATTTTAAAAGGCGATTTTTTTGAGTAGAGTATCTCTAAGCACCTAAAATTTACATATTTTTTTTCGGGGTCGGATTTGATGACATTTGAAAACATCTCCTATTAAATTTGGCTAGGTGATTCGGGGTAGTTAGTTGTTGACCACTGTGGCACCATACTACCACCACTTACCAACACCATTTATCGAAGATGCGTGACTCATTGGGTTATTTATTGACGCGACAAAGGGGTTGGCTATTTATTGACGACACGCGACAATGAATATTTTTCGACGTGCGAATTCATTGAATTAGTTGATTAACGCAAGAGGTATTAAGGGTTGACTTAATGAATTTGCTAATGCATGAATCAGTTATTGTAGACCGCAACGGGGAATCGTTTTTACGTGCGTGATAAAGAGTGTTATACAGTGACGCAACCCAATTTTGTTTCTAACATGCAACTTGTTTCTTTTCTTGACATGTCTCTCTGTCTCGTAATAATGGAAGGTGCTAGTCCTCGAATGCGAAGATCAAAAAGTAACTAAGAAATCTCAAAGTCCTGTTCAAGTATTTTGGAAACTCTTCATACAAATATTGCACAACTACCAACAACCATATAGATGCTTACTAGAAAGAATCAAAATCTTGATTGTGTGGAAGGTAATATTGAGGTGGACATGCATTCCCGCATGTATCAACCAAATGACACCTATGATGATATCATGCCATATCTTGAAGATATACCTATTGAGATGCCAATCCTCAAGATATTCTTCCCGTGGGTGCAACTAGAGTGCATCAAGATATCACACATACAAATACTCAGAAAAATGGAACACATAAATCAAATTACAAATTTTGGTTCACAAAGAGGAAACCAAGTGATTGTGATATTTCTCAAAATTCTACTCAAAAAGTAAAACATTGAAAATGAACAAGAATATGTGGACCATTAGGGAGGACATATAAGTTTGATTGGGCTGCCAAATTTTCTTTTATCGAACTCAGCAAAACCATCTAATTCAAAAGAGATCCCATTTGAATGTACATGTACAATATGTATGTGGAAATTGTAAAGCAACAAAAAATGCAAATGAAGTTGGACACTATATAAAAAGTATTGTCATTTGAAAAAAATTGAATGTAATGGGGAAGATGGCTGATTAAAAAAACTACAAGTGGTAAAATGAAAATAATGCATGCATGTTAAACACGCAACATGTGTTATGATTACAAAAAAAATGTAGACATCTCATAAAAGGGAGGAATTCGATCACATCACAAATGAATAAGATGAATCAAAAAATGGTACATGCAAAACTCATAAAAATGTTGCTCTATTTTATTTCACATACTAAAGAAAGGAAGACCGATTTGATTTTCAAATTTCCCAAAGTTTTGATCAATATAATGGAATGTTCCAAAATTCAGTCTCATTGTTCTAAAAGTAGTGGATGGAAATGGCAAAATGCTTTCGAAGATAGAGAAGAAGATTTTTGAAAGAGAATGTAAAAATTCAAAGTTTATCTCTTTCAATTGATGGTTTCGTGCACAAATATCGACAACAGTTGACATGGGTATGTATTCCACATCTATACTTTAGAAAATCATATAAACACCCTCATCTGGTTGGTATTAGTTCCAAAACAGAATCAAAACCTACATAAAATAAGTTGTTTCTCATTTGAAAGATATAATCTAATGATTTATGAAATTTTATACGATTGGTAAAATGGTATGTCAAAGTATTGATGTCTTTTCTGTCTCTCCCAAGATAGTTTTGATTACACAAACAACAGATATATGGAAATATTCATTATGGCTCTTAAAAATGAATTTAGCGTATAAATGGTAAGAATCTATGAAAATTTAATATCTTAAAGACCTTATAGAGAACTTCATGCCTATATGGCAAGTTCAAAGCATTACCAAAGAGATTTCGAGTTCCAAAAATTTGCAATTAGAATTACAAACAGATAACAAAAACTTCTTAAAGATGTTGAGATGAGATGGATCTTTTTGTATGAACTCGCACAGTTTATTGAGGAGTATCTTCTCATTGGTATCCAGGTTTCATGCGCACAAATATCACTCATGAAGATAGGGTGGGGACTTGTTGGTTTTAACTAATTTTGAGACATTTTACATTGGTTGTATTCTTCCAATGTGCTATAGAGCATCAATACACTCTGATTTGCATGCACAGGGAGATTAATCTATATTGTGGATTTTATATGCTTGATGAGAAAAATGGTATTATCTAAATCTTTTCCTCTTTTGTACTTTTCTCAAGATAGTTTTGTACACTTTTTTCCAGAATTAGAAAGCTTTATTAGATCTTTAAAATCCCATTTACTATTTGAGATTTAATATCCACAATCACCTCTCGCATCAATGTTAATGGGAGGGACATACCACTACACATTTTTACAAAAATGTCAAGCTATTCAGATCGGAAAGAGAAGAAGTTCCTATGACACGTAATCTCTTTGAGTCTATTATAGTTGAAACAAGAATAAAGCTTAAAAATTTTCAAAATCCTTATCATAAGAAATTAGAGAACATTTCTCCAAAGATAAAATTATTGAAGCAATGGGTGTGATGAATCCTAATTTTTGAATATCAAGGTGGTCATGCATACTTTGTAAGAAAGCATTTCCATAAATCCATGGGTACATAATGGAACATTTCACAAAGACTTTAGAGTTCAAGGGTATGAAAATCAAAGGTATAATGAATGCTGATTTATTAAAGTTTCAATCAATTTTTTTGCAACAATGAGGAACCAATATAAAAATTTAGACGAACCTTCTGAAAGTGGTGCTATTACAAGGTTATGGGCGAGAATCTATCAAAGTTCTATCTTACAAGAAGACATTAGTGAATATTTCAGATTATATGAGTTATGCCAAACAATGATTTTGGGGTCTGTGGAGGACGAAAGGGTTTTCAATGCTTTATCATTTATAAAATCAAAACTAAGAAACAAGTTGGATAAAAATATGGAAAGTTGCATGAGGTGTTATGTATCTCGCTACTCCATGGAAACCTTTCCTTTCGATAGAGCAATTACGCATTGGAATTCCCTTTCCGAAAGAAGAGGTGTGAATAATACAACTACAAGTACAATTGTTCCCAACGATGAGAGTGGAATTGGCGCATCGTCACACTCTACAGAAGAGAACATCAAGTTTGAAGAAGCTATTGATAATGGATTGTTTCAACTTTAAATAGGTATCTCCTTGACCTTACTTTTATTGTTTTTCACCTTACATTTTAACTGTGGTTATTTATTCAATTTCATATTAACTCTACAGATGCAAATATTGACAGGCTTTTTATCAAATTTTGTTTCAGCTCTTGTTATCATTAAATATGTTTCATGTTACAGGTATATATATTTACATTTATTTAAATATAATTATTTCATCTTTTTTTTTTGAAACATGGGTTGACATCCATCCGAGGAAGCTCACACTTCTCAGGACTGACAATGTCGAAACTCACCCATCTATCTACTAATCCATTTCTCGTGTTGATTTTCTTAAATCAAAGATCTAACACACTATAAAGGATGATTTCATATTCCTTCCATATGATTTTTCACATGTACCATCTAAAACACAAGAGGTAACTTAAACCCTATCATATGACATTTCTTGATTTTTTACAATTATGTTTAATTTATTTTTATATTTGAAAATGCTTTGATATATTTTTAAACTTTGTGGGATAAAATCACACAATCAAATTTTACAAAGAGAGGAAGATTTTTCCATATTAATATGTTTATTTCATAACACATTTCAAATTTTATACAATTCATCATCCACGATCCTACTTAAAGCTAAATCTACGTCCACATAAAATTCATCATTATCCATATATATTTTAATGTCATCATCCACATCTAATGTCATCATATCACTATCATAATCCCGACACTCCAATTATTATTAAAACAATTATTTATCTATTTTAAAACAATCTCTTTGACACATTCCAATTTTTTTAAAACAATTATCCATTATCATCATTCATCATCATCTATATCCATTCTAATATCTCTATCATACTACATTCCAAATTTTCTAGATTCCATGGTTTGTGAAGCTAAATCTATGTCCACATACATTCATGATAATCCATATCTATGATTATATTCTAATGTCATCATCCACATCTAATGTAATCATCATTACAAGTAGAGAGAAGAAGATTTAACTCTTAGTATTAAAATGCTTGTGTCATACCATATTCCATATTTTCTTAAAACAAATAATTAACCATTATCATAACACCATCACATTCAAATGAAACATAAACACCATATACAATCTAGAAATTTTATACATAATATAAAGGAAGATATAAAATTAAAGATTATAAAGTATTTCAAGTTTCAAATTCCAAATCCAGATAATAAATTTCAAATTCTATACATAATATAAAGGAAGATATAAAATTAAAGATTTAAAGTATTTCAAGTTTCAAATTCCAAATCCAAATAATAATTTTCAAATATAGATTATAAAGTATTTTCTCAATCTTTCCACCCTCAATCATGAAATTTTTCAACCCTCAATTTTTTGTACCCCTTTCCCCAATGGCTTCCACTCATGTACTCCTTTCCCCAATGGCTTCTCCTCTTGTACCCCTTTCCCCAATGGCTTGAATAATCCCAGAACTAATGAGATCTTCTGCAACACTGTCTAGATTCTTTACAATTCTTTGTTCTTCCTTTGTTGCATCTCCATGGGATAACAAACTTGGATCTATAGCTTCCTTGGTTTTGAATAAAATTTCAGGGTCAAGCCATGCTCTTTAATTATCTGCTTCAGTGTATTGTTTTGTTTGTTAACCAAAACAATATTTTCCTTCAAATTCTTCACATGATAGAATTTTTCTTCACGGTTTCCAAGTGAACTTGGAAAACCTTTGCTTGACTCTTCAAATTTTCATATTTCAACTGCAAAAAAAGTGATCTCAATTAAACATATTACTAAAATAAGAAAAGGTCAAATTAACAAAAAATATTGTTTTGAAGTGATAATACTTACAACCACTCTATCTCTTTCGGCATTTGCAATCGCTACTAGATCCTTGTCCTTAGACCATTTGTTAAAATATGCCTGGGCTTCAACACTAATATTTTCCAATTTGTTTAATGCTTTATCCAAAATGTCATCTTTATAGTTGTTATATGTGATAATCCCACTTCTTACTTGGGTAAGTAAGGAATCCATCTTCGCAGGTTGATTCTGGACTGCAACGTATAAACTATCCCTTTGCCAATAATTTTCATAACGACTTATTATCTCATTGATTAGTACTTTTTCCCTTTCTCTCCATTCTATGAGCTGATTGATATGAGGTACAATAAACTCATCGACATGGGATTGACAATCATAACCAATTAAGTTCTCTAAAGGAAATGGTAGCAACTATTCACCATCTGTATCTGAAGAAGATGATCTTACTGGAGAGGTATGGGGGCTTTCGGGTTGATCGATCGCTACTTGTTTTTGCCTTTGTGTGGCTTGATCCTATTTGTGATAAAATAAATCAATATTCAAATAAATAAATCTAAAGTGAAATGTAATGAAAGTTGAATAAATTATGTTGAAATAGAAGTATACCTGTTGGCCTTGAATCATCTCACGTGTATTGAAAAATCATGTTGGGTCATTGCTATCAATGCCCAAGTAATCTTCATCTAAAGTTATATTATTTAAAACTGATATGCCCATTGTGTTGGGCAAGCCACCGAGAGAGAGGGTTAGAATTCAAAACAAGGAGGCAATGTTTAGTGTCCCACTAGGGGGAGGAATTGGCATGCGTTTACCAATGTTATTTTTTCCTAATCCTCTGGTTGGAATTTTGAATATTATTGGAGGAGGAGGGGGTGGTGTCACTGTACAGAGAAGGTGAAGGACTGCAATGTGCTGAAAAGTTCAAGAAAAATCATATGAAAAACTATTAAACTATGTAAAAACTATGAAATTATACGAAGTACTATTCAAAACTTGTACTAAAGCAATAAAATAATACCTTGTTGTTGAGGGGTAGCTTGTCATGGTGCTTGAGGTGGCCGTGTTGGAGTAGTAATTGGTGGTTTTTGAGTTGTCTATTGCTGGGATTGCTGAGGTGGTTGTTGAGAAGAGACAATTGCATGCGACTGAACTGAGTGAGTTGGTGAAGACGGTTGACTTTGAGAAGCACGTGTATAGTCCAAAGTCCCTACAATGTCAGCAATAGTCGATTGTATGTCAATTCAATATGGTAAAATTTAAATGGTAAATTGAAAATACAAAATGGGAATTTGTAAATAATAAATGTTAAGGTATTACTTCTATGGTGTTTAACGAATTCAAATGGTTGGCGGTTTGGAGATGAGTGAAATTCCATTTCAGATTGTGAATCTCCGATGCCTCAGTGTGTTGTTTTCCTCTTCCTCTTGATGCTTCCTTTTTTTTTTGAGGAAGGGCCTCCAAAAATATTCTCTATAAACAATAAATATTTAATCGATTTGATATGAACATCCTATTAGTCTAATGTAGACATACAAACTTTATAGTTTATACCGTTGTTATTGAAATGGAATTGACAAATTCATCAATGCCTCATCCGTGCAAGTAGGAATTGGTTTGTCTTTTAAATTTAGAAGAGCCTCATAATAAAGGCCAAGGAGATAGTTTGTGGAGTAAATGACTGGTTTTTCCAAAAGCATTGCATTTGTAATGTCAGTTTTTATTTTTTTGGATAAAAATGTGCACCAATCAATTTTTTTCTTTCCGATAGTTGTAAGAATGTATGCAATAGCCCAGTTTGGTATATCCGTTTGGCAACCCTACAAAACTATTCTAGCTTGAAAGAAGGAAATCATAGTGGTAAGAAAGTGGTGTGCAATTCCTTGCATATCCACACTACGTCTAGATTTATTGACATGAGATGTAAATGCCAAAAGAACGTTGGAATTAATATCGATTTGAATTGTATCAAAATCAGAAACTGAATACCAAATGAAAATTGAAAATAGTTTACACTTACAATCAACATAGAACCCGAAAGTCGATTCTAGGTACTTCTTATCATCTTCGATGAGTGTTGCCTTCATTGTAACAATGGGTAAATTTTTTTGAATGGGAGGCATGTTAACGATGAATATCGGTTGGGTCGACACCGAATTGAAACATTTAACCCGGTATCCCAAATTCACCCCCCCAGAAAAATTGGTCAAGACAACTCTTGCACATAAGGAAATTATGAAGGAAACGACTCAGACCCATGAGCTCACATTCCAGGATGAAAAACAAGGTTGCATAGGGAGACTCTACAATGGAATGGTGGGGCCTGTGAAAGTTTAAATGACCCTATGCGAGAAGAAAGAGAAGAAACGACTCTCATGTGAATTCGTATCTTAAATCTATTTAACAGTGCACTTCGAGTAGGCTCTAAAAAAAAGGGGAAAGGTCGCGTTTGAGCCCGAGTCAAAGCCAAAGTGGGGAGTCGAGGAAAGGTGAAAATTTTCCTTTTGTCAAAAGGGGCACAAAGGAAAATAGCGCATCTCCCCCGACCCGAACCAAAGAGTGCCACATGTCTAAGCGCGAGCTTCGGGCGTGGGGATTTTCTACATTTTTTTTTTTGCGGAAAAGAAAAACATAAATTATGGACCCGTGAGCCTAATTTTTGCTCTAATTTGGCTGCCAAGTGTCCCATATGTAAAGGGGGACCCATTTTTCAAACTGTTTACAAACTTTGAAGGGGCATAACTTTTGAACCAGTGGTCCAAATTCAACGAATTTGGCACCATTGGAAAGCTCGGACCTCCACTACGCCATGGAAGCATAAAATATCATTTTTTGCATGCCTTAGTGGGTGGAAAATAGGAAAACAGATTTCACACCATTAGTGCGGGATCTGATGGCTTCCACTACCCGGATATTGAGATTTTGGTCTGCCATCTTCTCTCATCGACAAGCGGTGCGTGGGGAACCGAGGCTCGGCAGTTGTGGGCAAATTTGTAGAAGCATTAATGACCGGTCATTGAAACAGGATTCAACTTTTCCCTCTTCTCTCTCTTTTCTTTCTATATATACTATAACACTTCTCGTTTGAGAAGGAGAGACATTTGGGCATAGAGAAACTCTGTCAAATTTGTTTCTCAACGCCATTTTTGAGCAACGAAGCTTCTTCCACACAAATTGGAAAATGTATTTGTGCCTCTATTCCAGAAATGTAATGGTATGTGGACCTTCTGTGAGAGCAATACAAAATGTGTTTTTGTGGTGTTCTTCAACCCTTTGCATCATTTTTATTTCTCCGTGCCTCTCCCTTTAAGTCTTTCTTTTACGTGTGCATGTATTTCACATTGGCATGTGCAGATGTTGTGTTTCATGGAGTTTAATGGATGATTTGCAAATCTGGGCCATGTCACTACATCACGAACTCCCTCATCTCCATTTTTTTTCTCGCTTTCTCCCTCAACAGAATATCTCACTCCCCTTTTCTTAGTGTTATCACCTCATTAGTGTAGGATTTCCCTCTTTATGCACTTTCTCTCTTCTGTCTCCTTGGCATTGTTAGGATAGGTGTAGTTAGACGTCATTTCTGCATTAGGAGTAGTTTAGCATTAGGATTAGGAAGAAGAAGTCAGCTTTCTCTGGAGGGCCATCTCAAGTTCGTAAGTCCCACAACTTGAGAGATGGTCCCATGTTATGCAATCACACCAGATGAGTCTACCTTAGAAAAGTAGATTTTTATAACTCATTTGGGGTGCTTATGATTTCGCACTAACACGAACATTGTCCATAGTATCACTAAACAGACTGTCTTATGTATTGTACGAGGATAAAAGGTAGTTCATAATGTCATGGTCTATTTCAAAATGGGGCATCCTAATGAGACCACAAAAGTCACATGCATCGAGCATATCCTTGTATTCCAAATTCATTTGTACAACTATCTGGATGTGGGGGCACAAAAGGTTCCTATAGAGTATCTTGCCCTTGGATAGGGCTTGTGGGTTGACTAGATTTTCCTCTTGATTTTTGTCTTGGGCTTGGGCTGCACTTGTAGTCACCATTGTAGTTGTCCTTGAGCTTGATTGTACCTGACCTAGATTCCTGTAAACAAGAAAATTCGGAGCCGAAAGTGTAAACGTGAAAATGACCGGTGGTAGGGTATTTATAGGACAAAATTAGGGTTTTGAAGCCTAAGACGTTTAAGGGGAACCTTCTTGTCATGTGTCAAGAAAATTTGTTGATGCGTAATAAGAAACCTTCTGTCATGTGCCGAAGTTTCTTGATACACGACAAGAAGGTTTCTTGTCACGTAAACAAAGTTTCTTGGACGTGTGACAGAAGGTTTTCATCGCACGTCGAAAAAAGTTTCTTGATGCACAAGAAGAAGGTTCTCATCAGTGCGTCAAAAATTTCTTGACCCACGATAAGAAGGTTATCTATCGGGCATCAAGAAAAATTTGTTGACACGTGATGGAACCTTCTGCTTCACGCATCAAGAAACTTTGTTGATGTGCGACAGAAGGTTCCCTATTGCGGCGTCAAGAAACTTTGTTGATATGCGACAGGGAACCTTCTGTTGTGCATCAAGAAACTTTGTTGATGCGCGACAAGAAACCTTCCTATCACATGTCAAGAAAATTTTTGACGTGTGATAGGAAGATTCCCAACGCACGTGTCGACTATGCATCAATGTTTTAGCCTCCCTTGAAAAAATAGAGGGTGAAAATTTAGTTCTGAAAAAAATGGAAAATTTGCCTTTCAGTGAAACCGAGTTCCGGGATATTCGTTAGGTATTTTCCACCTCCAATTTCCAAGAGGTCTCTTAAAATGAACCCTAACATGACCTCCAATGCATCAAAATGATCCTCTCCTTTTTAGTGAACACCGTGAGATCATCCAAGTATATCAGAATCACTTTGTTGATAAGCTCTCCAAATGTAGCATCCATGGCTCTTTGGAAGGTTGACCCAACATTGGTGAGTCCAAATGGCATCTTTGCATATGCAAAGGTTCCCCACTTCATTGTGAAGGTGGTATTATGTTGATCTTCTTCCACAAGCCATATTTGATTGTAGCCCAAAACCATCCAATAGAGAAAACCTTTCTGAACCTGCCACCATTTGTAATATTTTCTCCATGGAAGGCAAGGGGTAGTGATCCTTAAGAGACACCTTATTCATATATCTAAAATCCACACAGAGTCTGATTTCACCATTTTTCTTCCTCACAGGCACTAGGTTAGACACCCATGTGGAATGCTTGATTGGAAAGATTATTTTAGATTCTAAGAGCTTCCTAAGTTCCTCGGCATGAGATATTCTATTTTTGGGTTCATCGGCCTCTACTTTTGATGCACATGCTTTGTTCCTTTCTCCAAATCAATGGTATGTTGAATGATATCTTTGTTATAACCATGTAGGTCATCATAAGTCTAGGCCACCACCTTATCATATTTATGGCATAAAGCCACAAGTCTTTCTGCTTTTTTTAGGTGACTCGTTTCCATACTTTTAGCTTCCTTCCATGAGATGCTTTTATTTCGGCATAATATTCCTTGACCGAAATGAATTTTTTTCTTGTCTATGTTAGCATCATTGGTATCAAAGAGATTCTCCAATGTTATCAGCCCTCTTGGAAGCTTATTCGTTCTAAGCTGAATAACTTGATCTCCATATGCTTCTTCAATTTTTGGTTAGAGTTGGTGCATGAATCGCTTCGATTGTTGTAGGAAAAGCAATATCTACTGGTCACTCTAAAAGACTTTCTAATGGTTTATATTGTCAGGTATAGAAGGGTGGATGATCAACTTTACTAATCCTTATTCTCCAGCAGATATTTGGTGGGATCGAACTATGATCCGATCTAAGCCATCCTATCTGCCTCTATGTTCTAGTCCCGAGGGATAACCTTGATATCAAAGGCTTCAAAGTCTTCAATAAGATCCCATACCCTATGTCGGTAGGACCTCATTCTTGGGTTCTTTTCCACAATAGCAGTGTTCCTAACCTGTGTTACCACTAACTTAAGAGTCTCCAAAGACTCTTAGTTGCTTTATACCTTCCTTGCGTGCCAAGGTCAAACCATGCACTAAGGCTTCATACTCCACTTCATTGCTGGTGTAAGTGAATTGGAAATGAAATTCTTGAGTATCTTTCTTCCACTTGGTGGAGCTAAGAAGATACCGGCTCCAGAGCCATTTCTGCTTCTAGCACCATCAAAGTGTAGAGTCCATATCTGTGGATCCTTTGTGGGATTCTTTTCACTTTTATTATCCTCTTTCATGATCTTTGGAATGTTGGTGTTTTTGTCGAAAATCACATAAGTGCCCAATCCAGTGGAGTCAAAATTTCCAAAGGGATCTCCTGGTGATAGGTCAACTAGATAGCTTCCACTTTGATGGTCACCCTCTTCTATGTATGACTCTTCTTCTCTGGTGATCATGGCATGTGAGGCTTCAAAACCTAAGGCCGCTGATCGTGATATGCTCTTCCGTGAGAGGCTCTGATAACACCTTCATTTTGGACCCATACTTAGTCCGTAGAATAAGATGTGACCAATCAAGAGACATATAGCCCCTAATTTTTGCTATGAAGTCATGGGATAGACATAGTCCGAAGACTGGAGGTACATCAATCACCACTATGTCTGTGGAACTGTTATGTATGTTCGGGAAAGAATAGAGTTATAATGGGAGACCTCTGATGACTCCGATGGTTTGCACTGATTTTCCATCTAACTACATGACTCATTTCCTCAAGGGTTCATATTTGATTCCCAAGGCATCCACTATTGCTTTAGGCATCACTATTGTGCTTACACCAAAATCTATCATGAAATTATGTAAAGAAATGGAAAATTATGGTGTAAGAATCTATAGTGAAATTATGTAAAGAAATGGAAAATTATGGTCTTATCTAACTAAGATGAAGATTCTGGAAAATGCAAAATTGTGGGGGAGGATTCTAGTAAATAAATGGGTGAGGATGGTCATGGGGAAGCGAGCACCTCGAGAAAAATAAATCGGATGGTAATTTAAAGGGTTTTGAGGATTTGAGCAGAAAGGTCCAAGATTAGAAGGGGTGCTTGAGCTATGGAAGAAACCAATGCTCGGTCAAAGGAAATAATGATGAATGTCATCAACACTTCTAAGAAAATTGTCATTGCTCGGGTGAAGTCCAAGCAGAAGTATCTAGAGCTAGAGGACCAGGTCAAAAAGCTAAGTGATAGGTTGGAAGGGGTGGAGGAGGGCACTAAAAGAAGGAAATTTAACTTGTGCATTAGTAGCTCTGAGGATGAGCTGGAGGAAGATATTAATGACAAAGGTGCTAAGGGTGATGAGATCAAAGATATTCATGATGGTAACAGTGGGTGATCTCCAAAAAATTAACTTGTGGTTTCTCAGTATTGTTGGCGGGAATTTTGGCGAACTTCTGTTTTTTTTTGTTTTGGAGATTGTTTCTCCTTCTCCCTGGTTTTCCCACTTTGGTACAAAGTTTGGTTCATAATTGTAAGAGTTAAGCATGTTTAACTCCTTTCTTGGACTTTTCTCGTTTCCTTCTTGCTCGTTGTTTTCTATTCCTCGTCTTGTAATGGCCCCTGGGAGTCGATCCTTGTTTTTACCTTATCTAATAAAAACAATAAGATTCATAAAGAAGGGTTGGAATATTAGTTTGATTCCTTCCCCTTTCGATTCATCATCACTCGAATCTTTTTTGAGATTGAGCTGATCCGAGTTGTTTATTACCCTTTTTGGCCATGCTCGAGTCACCACTGGATCTTAATACATGTTGTAACAATTCATGTTGTCCTGCAATTCCCAAGATATCCCACAAGGATACATTGGCTGGTGCTTTCTTGAGTTTATCTACTACATTCATGGGCCTCGAGTGATTGTACCTTGGGGACTTGCTGATATTTTTGCCTTTCTACCGGATAGAAGGTATTTTGATTCTCGACATTGTTTATGAGATCTCTTGTTTAGCTATAGGTGAAGGAGAAATGAATTTCGGAGGTCCTCTTCTTACTTCATTCATTTTCATAGAGCTAGACTTGCAGCTTCCATCATCCGTCTCTTAAAACAAGTGTTATAATTTGATTGTTACGATTTGAAATAGATACTTCATTTGTGAATACAAACTCCTCTCCTTCGATCGAAGAGAAAAGTACGTGCTCAGGAGTAATCTCTGCTTCTTGTTCTAGGGACATTCCTTGCATCTACGCAACAAGGGCTCCATTCTAGATTCCCAGGACTGGTATGGTCCACCTTCGTTGACCTCAAAACCCTCCATTGCCCTTTTCTCTGCTACCTTTTTCTAGATTCCCTTTAGGGAAATATCTTGGCATATGAGGGGTGTTGTAAGGAAAGCACCAAACATTAGGTCCTTTGCCGATTATACTCTCTTGGAATCATTTCTCTCCCCTTATTAGGTGGGAGAGTCTGGAGCAGTAATCGAGACTGGGATGAAAATTTGGTTAGAAGGTTGGGCCAGAAGTGGTCTCTAGGAATTTTGATATTGTAGAGAGTAAGCGGGATTATTTCCTTGGTAGCCTTGATAATTTTGTCTGGGGTAAGCACCTTGATTCCTCTTGAGGTTAACTATCTCATTGGAGAAGCTCCTAAGGATATTTTTCATTTCTTCTATCTCCGGGGAAGATGATGATGCTATTGTGGGGTGGAAACTCCTTGAGGGGATGGGTAATTATATATGGATGTAGGAGTTTGGGTCGAGCCTGAGGTCTGTGCCTGGGGAAGTGGGGATATCTCTGGATATACTAGAAAAGGAACCTTGGGGGGAAGTTTACCAACATCTATCAAATTGTTCTCATCTTGGACCACAATATCATATGCATGTGGCAAAGAATATCCTCCCAACGACTGAATCATGATAGAGATATCTGAGTTCAAAGATTTTAAATAGAAAACAATAGCCATACCTACTGGTGGCCTGGCTAGAACTGGAATTCTTTGCCATGTTTTATGGAATCTGTATTGAAGTCAGTCATAGGCTCTTACGGAGCCTTTTTGATGTTGATCAGTTGTTGAAGAAGTGAATATCTATCTCCCTTTTCATAGAACCTCACGAAAAATACATTCCAAGCTCATCCCAGGTACCAATAGAATTAGGAGTTAAGGATCTGTACCAATCAAGATATTTTCCTTTGAATGAGGCCGCCATAAGTCTCAAGGCTATATCTTGCTCCATGATGAAATGTACTACACATATCTCTCGCGACATCTTGGAGATGTTCCTCCGAGTCTTAAAGTCTTCACTACTGAACTTGGGTAGTTCTTTCATTGCATTTTTGGAATAGGGTTCCATGTTGCCAGATGTACTAGTGTAATAAGTGGACTCCCTTGATTCCACGGGATGAACTGCCTCAGAGGTTGAGGTTATTGATGGGCCATTCTGATAGGTCTGAGGACTCTAGTAGATTGTGAGAAGGGCCTCCCAGGTGGAGGTGTTGAAAGAGTTCGGTTCGAGGAGATGGAGATCTCTGGATCTTCCTTCCTCTTCTTCCTCACTAGGGGATATCTGCAAGTACTCAAATATGCCTTCTTCTCTTGCTCTTGACCGTGTTTTTATCCTTCTCATGAATCATAAATACTCTGGGATATCCTTGTGGCTCTTTTCCCACTAAAATAAGCACTCATGTGCCTCTTGATCAAGCTTTAGATTTGTCCCACCGGTGTGCCAGAAAATTTTTGATGATTATCTTTGTAGATGAACCATCAAAGTCATGGGAAATCTTAGAGATGTGGGACTTGGCCCCTAAGATAACCTCCAGATTTTATAGAAGCTGGATCTTCTCTTCAAGTGTTGAGATAAGGGTTAGAAAGGAAACTAAATAACTACAAATCCTAATCTAAGGTGATGCGCCAAGATTTACTTTAAAGCACAGAGATACATACCCAAACCACAACAAAATAAGTTAAAGAGCATTGAGCATGATTAACCTATTTTAAAAAATTCGGTATTATCTAAGGCTAGAGAGGACTAAAACATAACCATGTAAATAAGTAGATGAATGTAAAAGGATCTAAGGGTGTATAACATGGTAGAAACTAAAACATATATATGAGAGTTAAATAAAAGCATACAGAAGGAAATAAATATTTAGAGTATTGTGAATCCTTTGTGCACAGAACAAGAACCCTTTAATTATAGAGAAAACAATACATAAGGCCAATAATGACACAAATTATAGTGCTTCTTTACAACAGATCCTTGTTAAGGTTGATAAACACAAACTACTAAAACTAAAATCATATGGAGCTTGTGAATCACTTCTCCTCTCTCCTCCCTCCCCTTTTCTTTTTTACCGGTTCAAGGAATCTCTTATATAGATCCTATGACTCTCACTCCAACGTGTCTGCCAACATGATCTCCATCATCTATATTTAGTTCTTCATCTACCTGATCTTTGACCCATGCTGGTAGATCTCAACTCAACTCGCTTTTGGGACTCAGGATTGCATTCAATCCACCAAATACAGTCCTTTCACTTCTTTGGTAGGATTTGTGGATGGTGATAACTTATTTGAGTGACATGTGGAGGCCTTGCATTGATTTGGGGATGCCTTCTATTTTATCCCTTTGGAGTTGTGCAGGTGACACATGGGGCTCTAAGGGGTCGCCTCTTTCTCTTTTGACTTTTCATCTCGATTCGAGCTATGTTGTTGTGCCTTCGCCACATGGTGGCTGCACATTGATTAGAAGATCCCGACTTTATCACTTCTTTCAACATGCACCAAGAGACACGTGGATAACATCCACACTTGGCTCCATACTTAACCAAAATCGTGCTCCAAAGGAACAAAGAACTCCAAAACAAATAGGGTTGGGATGAAAAAAAGAGAGATCCTGCAGATGTGGAAATTATCTACAAGTAGGTTTGTGACCATGTTGGATAGGGGTAGGCATTATACCCATATGTCCATTAGGATTTGTCGAAATTTTTCAAATATTATCCTTATTTCTAAATATTGATATTCAACTAGTTGAACTAATTCTTTCCCATTGATATTCAAAATTAAAAGTTGTGGAATACATTTACTCACATCCACCTTAACCTACATTCGAACAAAGGAATTATATTTCCCGGTAGATCTATGATCTAGATTGCAAAAACTACCCACAACATCACCAATCTTATGAAATATTTTCAAATGCCCAATTCTCCAAAGGTAGAGTATAGTCTAATCCTAAAACTATTTTAAACCACCACCATCTAGATCTAGTTTCATAAAACTTGACTCGCCAATGTTTCAAGAAAATATTCCTCTCCTCAAAGAACCAATTCTAGCCTAAGATTCATTCCTACTTGGTTTTGAAGTCTAAAATTTGACCATAAACCAACAATTAACCAAATATCTAAGATTAGCTTGATGAAACCTTGGCTAGGTCTTCCACAACATTGATTCCAAAAACCTCCCTTTCTAAGACATCACAGGAAGTTTTCCTAAGAGTATTAGATCCCCCAAATTCCCACATTCCTCATCAAATATGTCTTGGGAGATCAACACATGTCTCGAGGTGATATCGAAACGACCCTTTCTCTAACTCAAACAAATCCTCTTTAATATTGCCACCCACTATAGTTTCTTCTAGTCTCTGAAACTTTTTTTATATTTCTTCAAAGACACTATATGGCAGATTGAGAGCTTGACTTAGCTAGGGAGGGTCTTATAGTAGCCACATCATATTTCATACTTTCGTGGTCATCATAATGTACCACTCTCGAGGCTTGTCCCAAATATTTTTATGCTTTATCGAAAGAAGGCGAAGGGATTCGTGAGGTTTTTATGCCACCAAGGATCATCTTGATCACATGATTCTTTGATCGCTAAGGCTTTTGACATAGAACCATACAAATCCTCCATTTCCTTTTTCTTCTACACAGGAAATCCCTAATAAAATTGGAATCAATCATACCATTCATCTTTGCTTTGAATTTTTGAAAAAGAATTATTAGGTCTGTTACACTTCCTCTAGATCAAAACATTATGGGATTTTTCAAGATTCCTTTCCCCTTAATATTGTAAGGGGAAAATCTTCTAACCACTTCAAATCTATTGCTATCGATGTGCTAAATCTATCTTTCCTTCCCCCATAGGGCCCAAAACACCTCTTTTGGGTGTGCAATGTGGCTTCCATCCACCTCCTGCTCCTAATCCAAAGCCAAAGAACCCTCATCCTCAATCAAATATGTTGCCTAAAATTTCCCAATAAGTTTTACCAATGTACTCTCTTCATATAATTTGTTTGTCATTGCTCCCCCTCTCCGCCCCTATAAAATGATGGTGATAGTGGAACATGGGGTTAAGTCATGGGTCCTCAATGTTTACCGAAAGTGTATTTCAAAATTTTGCAAATGAATTGTTGAGTGTATTCTCATAGAGTTTGTAGTTTAAGGTGAAGTAATTGAAATAGATTATTGGGGTCCATGGCATAATTGCTCATTTTGATAACACCGCCATCACATTGCTTCTTTCAGTTGTAAAAATGATAGATTATGTACTCGTTAGTTTATAAATAGATCAATGTACATTTCATTTGATATTATATTATTATTAAAAATGGAATCGTAATCTAGTAAATATCTTTTAAAATGTTGAGGGTGTATTTTAGATGTGAAAATTATAACTTTGTAATAAGACATAATAACTATACCATTATTATTTCATTTAAGGTATGTACGAAAGAATGTACGGACCAAGACAATTGTTTAATATGAAATCTATATATCTCTTGAATCTCTAATACAATCTATATATGATTTTAATTTATTGGGAAGAAATGGTTAACATTATCCCGATTAATAACATAAGAGACCCTATTGAGAACTACCTTCCATTGTTGACAAGTAACAAATGAAAAAACTTACCTAGTACCTTGACTACCAAAGGAATGAAAATAGTTATAGCATCAAATTCCTTACTCAATCATCTCTAAATAGTATTTTATATTTCTAGATAGTATTTTGGAAAGAAATCTCAAACTTCAACAAAGGTCAACACCACAAACAAGTGCATATCAGTAGAGTGACATGTTTCGCTAAGACCTTATTCCTAATAAATATGCATAATATATTCAATATCTCGGTGGAGTTTAATTTAAAGTAGGAGAGAAATGGAATAACTACAATAATCATTAAACTTTGAGGAGACAAAAACCATTGATATAATATTTTTTCAATCATAATTTTACAACTAATATAATCAATTTAAAAATACATATATAATTTTTTTAAATTATAAACTTTATGGGGATATAATATTATCTTGGAAAATAGTAATATATAACATCAAAATAAATAATAAATTGAAACATACATTCGAAATAACTACAATAAAATAAAATATGAAAATGAGGATGGCTACAACCATACGAAACAAAAATTATCAATTTTTTCCCCCATATATTATTAATTTTATTTACATAATTGAATCCATTAAGATTCTCCTACCATATAGATACATTCGAAAAGAAAGTTAGCATGAAATCAAAAAATATACATTTTGAACATAAAATCTTCACACATGTCATTAATATTGCAAAATAACACTGAATAATATTAAAATAGCTCCAAGATATAAAAATATTGCAAAATAACATTCAATACTATTAAATAATTTCATTAGATAAGGACACCATGTCACCTCTTAACCGACTTCCATTCAATATTTAGTATTTGATGGAAAACAATGGAAAGAAAATTAAATAAATAAACATTCAAAAAGAAAGTTTGGGCGGCACTTAACGACAGAATTTATAAAATTAAATTTATTTTAAAATCATCTATCGTCTCATTCTGAAAAGGATTTTGAAAGTTAAAAGGTGTTACAAACATAAGCAAATATTTTAAAAGCTGGATAACTCGATTTGTATTGATAAGTAGGGAATCTTTTTATTTATTTATTTTTTAATTACAAGTGCATCATCATATTTAATAATTAAAAATATTGAGAAATAAAATAGGTAGATAATTTACAATTGAAGTGTGGTCGGGTCAAAATTTATAGTTTTGTATTTATTACCAAAACAATTTCTAAAAAGATGAGCGTAAAAAGTTAAAACATTTAATATTTTTTAATTTGATCTTCCACACTCTTTTAGGTGGTTTAGGTTGTGGGTTTAAATCCCTCATTTATTTTTAGTATGTGTTGAGGGCTTAATGTGTGTTGTTTAAGTGGGGTTGATTGGTGGCACTCGCCTTGTATTAGAGCTTCACTATTGAAAGCTCTAGGTCAAGTCGTATTAATTGATCCATTTGAATTACCCAAAAAATATGTTTATCTCTATCTTTCGATTAATAGATATGATGATATATCTTTTCAATAATTTAAAAAAATAAAAATCTTTAGATAATTTAAACTCATGTAATTGAAATCAGAAAAACTAAAGTTGATAGATACAAATATTTAATTACTTAGTTACTAACAATAACTTTTATATATGGAGATGTGAAAATTGGTTTTATGTTAACAATTTACTACAACTAACAAAATAAGTTGTAATTTATTATTAAACAAGTTTAGACTTATTTATATAAAAAATAATTTGATAATAGAAGGTTTTAGAATATCCGGTTTGTTGTAATTTCTAAGATAGTCAACAAAAACAAACAACACACTATTGGTCTAAATAATAAAGTGAAGAATATCTAATATAGTTAGTGTAGGAGAAAGTCAGTCAGTAGCCATACTATTTTTCTATAATTATCACAAATTTAAGGAAATTATCAATGAATGCGAAATATGAATTGATGAGCTTGTTTGTGTACATATGAACTCCATAAAGATTTATCCTTTTTAAAATCTTACATGGATCATTGGGAAATTTGTTCCCTTTCTTAAAGCCCTTATGTGGCATCATTACCTTGTAAAATAATAAAATGAAGGATGCTTTGCGGGGATTGTGTTATCTCTACATTATTATTAGGACCCTCAAAAGAAGCAAACAATCTAATGTAATACAAGTTCCCAACTCTTACCACTTTCAATACTCTAATCAATGCAACAAGTAATTGATAGATGCTCTTTTCTAAATCCTTGTAATTTCTTTCAAAGGATGCTCTTGTAATAAATAAACTCCTTGCTTTTTTATGTTTTCTATAAATACACTAAGGCACACATGTCTTATAGACTTCTTGAATTCAAAATAAGATCCTTGTTGGTGCACATAAGACACACATTAAGTCGAAAAAAATTGCTAAGAAAATCCTATGCATAGCTTTATTAAAAAGGTTTCATCTATTTTCATTGTGATTAGAGTTTTTAAAGCTTTAATAAGGAAAAGGATACAAGGAAGAAAAATTGAAATTCTATAAACTTAAAGCTTAAAGCTACCAATAAATAAATGAAAATGCATCTAAGTGAAGACAAGGTACGGGTAATATGGACAACAAAAACAACCACCAAGTTAGTTGATCAAATATTTCTTGAGCTACTCAACCATGCAGAAGTTGGAAAGAAGGGGAAGCACTCAAATTGTAGAATTAAATTCTCTCCCACCTCTCTTTATCTTCTTATTCTTCTTTAAAATATTTGGGCTCTTATTTTAAAATCATCGGACCATATAAGTGATATCTCTTGATATATTTGGTTCTTTGACGTTGAAGATTTTTTATGTTTTCTTATCCTATGGCCCCGGTTCCATAATATTGATCATGTAACGATCTAGGAAACACAATCTTGGTTTTATTGCATATTTATTTCATTGAATCGATCTTCAACTCATCCCTTAGGGTGAAATTTTATAAAAATTCCCTATATTAACGGCCATATCCTCAACACATGCATCATTTGTTAGAAGTACCACCAACAAAGCTTTGAATAATCATGAGACCAAAGATTGCAAGGTTTGTTTTTCCCAAAATTCTTCCACAAGCTACTCGGGTCTAACTTAGATTCTATTAGGAAATAAGGGATAAAATATGCGAACAATCCTCACATAATTTTAACAAGATATAAACTAATATGCATAAAATATTACGATCTCGATAAAAGTGCGTAATAAAAATAACACAACACAAAGAGACAATATTTAATGTGGTTCACCCAATTTGGGCTATGTCTATCAAGAATCACTTGCTTAGATTTTATTACAAGACACCGCTCTCTCAATACAATACCTAGATCTATTTGGAGCTATGCTCAACAAAATCTACAGAATTCACACCCGAATTTAGACACATCTGCAATGTTACATCAACCCTACAATATGCACAAAACCACATAAATAGGCAACTGCTTAAGTAGTTTTACAATACAATGGGTACCAAAACCATGGGCCAAAACCATTCCATAAGCCTATGGGTCAAAAATCCCGTCCATATAAGAAGAGAACGTTTCTGATATATCGGACACATTTTTCGAGGCCAAAAAAATAGGCTTCATATATGAAGAGTGTACAGAATGTTAGTGTATAGTCTTCAACACTTTCACACATGAAAATAGGCTCCACAACATAACAAACTCCCATTTCCTTAATGTTTTATTCTTTATTTTCCTAATTTTATTAAGGAACACAACTGCTTTATATATTTCACCCTTGTTTGATATTTTGTTGATCGAGTCCATGCAGAGAGCTTACGTAAGAAATGGATCAACAACCACTTTAGAAACCCCATGACATCAAGGTAGAGGGGGTTTAAAACCTATCCAAAGGATTTTTTCTATTTCAATTTAATAATGTTGAACATTGTTAAGCTATTATCAACCATTTCCCTAGTTTATTCATAATGCTTTGGCTATTTTTTCACACTAGACCAAGGACGCTCAAGTATTCGAAGAAGCCAAACTCAAAACCCCAGTATGCATAGAGTTTTTGGCCTTCCTCTCCCCTTTGGGGATTTTTTGAGAAACTGATCAAACCATTAAGGTGATTCATATGCCTTGAATATACCAAGTTCTAAGCATATTTCCTCAAAAGTGATTTTATATTGAAACCTGACCTAGTAGAGGATCTCAAGGAAAATTTTGATATACATATTGGTGTCTCTCATTTCTCATAACATGTTTTATATGTCAATCTCATAATTTTTATTCATTGCCAATCCTCAAACCATATGATCAAAATATTACCTTTAATGGGTACTTCTTGTTAGGTTCCACATGATAAGGGTTCAACATAAAATAAATCTCCCATCGGTGCTAATGATAGTTGGACTATGGTAACCAAAATAATTGTTTTGGATTCTCATGTTGATTATTGCCCACCAACTACTAACCTTCCTATAGGGGCTGCTAGAGGAAACTTATACTATCATTACTTAAAATGTTGTTCCCTTGACCAAGTTAAAACTCCACCAAAGACTCTCTCACACCCCATAAGACGCGACTTCCTTTATTCCTTCCCAACCCATTTTCCTCCACATACCAAAGTGTCATGGAAAGGATAAATTTTTGCACACTTGATTGCAAAATTGTGTTTTGTCACTCATGAATTCCATCCCCTCAAAATATGTGGAGTTTATTCAAAATAAAAGACAACCCTTTCAAACAAATAATTTATCGTCAAACAACTAGAGGAAATTTTCCTTTTCTAATAAGTTTGTTTCCTTGAATATCTTGATGATGATGGATCCACCATGCACCGAGATTTTTCCCAATGATTGTTTATTCTTGGAATGTTCATGGCCTTACTATATCTTGACCCATTGATATATGATTAGGGACAACTGTCTCAACTTTTACGATATGAAAGGGTTATTTTTGCATGAAGTTATGGTTTGTGGGTTTCTCCTATAGTTTATTAGTCGTAGTCTTTGGATGGGCATTATTTTCTAGATGTCCAATCATAAGTTGAGTCATGGAGGGTCATCACACCGCTAGTTCCAATGCTTTCACATAACGTCATTTCTAGGGGTTCGACCCTACCCATTGGGTGGTGTGGATCCTATTTGATTTTGATAGGTGTATTCTCATATCGACAACATATTCTCCCAATGATTTTGTCTAAAGGACCCTCTTCTCGGAATTTGATGGAATAATCTCTTTATAATGCCCATTATATTTTATATGGCGATTTCAACATTGTATAGTCCAATAAAGACAAAGAATGCCACATTCCCATGTGGTGTTGTGTGGGGAAGCAAGAAGCATGGTTTTACATGTAGCACAATATTGGCTTATATGATCTCAACCATCATTGCGAAAAATATTCTACTACTACATGGTTTGATTGGCAAAGTTGGTAAGCCCATATTAGTTAAAATACTTGATCATGCCTTGTTTGCCGAGAAATATTATTTTTATTTACCTCAACATCAATTGGATCAATTGTTGTGATTAAAGATTCCATTTTTTCATATCATCAATCTATAATATTTTGTATATATTGGACCACCCCTTACCCTAAAAGAAATAAGACCTAACTTTATCTCAACACTACTCATATTAAGCACGAGAGGAATCAGGGGCATATAAAGAGAATTTAGAATCGATTTTTCCAACCCATAGGGGACACAAGTTGGATTTATTGGTGGTACGATGTCATTTTGAGGACTACTTCCTTCTTTCAAATATATAGTAAACAAGTTGTTATCTTTAGACAATGGGCTTATGAGACTTCATTTCTTTGATTCCAATGGACTTCATGGGATATTGAAAAATTTCTACTTAGTTCTTCCTTACAATATTAAGCTTCTTAATGGAGGCACAAAATTAAAGTAGCATATAAAACTAAAGGGCACAAATTAGAGAAATATTGAATTGATTATGGGTTGGTAAAATACTACTAATTTTTTTCTCTCCTTCATTCTAGGTAATCTACCGACATGATAAAATCCATTAGATATGTCAATGAAAAAATTACCAAATTTCTTGACATCTTGTAAGCTTTTATGCATCAAGTATCATGGAATATTTCTAGATCATCCTTCTTCCCATGAGAGATAATATTCCCTCATGAAGTGCCTCCAATTTTTTTGTTGTAAGCTCTATAAAGCTCATAAAATAACCTATGATGAACCCCTTATTGCTAATAATCTAAAATAAGTGGTAATACAAATGGCCTTTGAAATTTACCTAGACATCAATGGATTTCCTTATGAGATATACTAAGTTTGATGGGATACAATGGATCCTCACATCCAAAAAGTTTATTCTAAAGCTATTTTGTCCAAATCTTTAGGAGATCTCATCAATCAAAATAATTTTAAGTTCATCCATGAATTTGGATATATGAGCAAATTTCGAATTGAAGGCCACTCAATTTTCTTATTGTATCCTCTAAAATCATTTCCAAATACCTTTCCCTCAAGATCATACATATTATTCCCCCTTTTTTTTGGAAGAGATTGGAATGGTTTCATTCAACATATATGCATTCTTAATAATGTGATTTATGTTTGGGAAGGGTTGGAATGGGATTGAGTTTCTAATAAAAAAATCCCTATTTGTGAAGATTGATTTTGAAAAATCTTATGATAGCATTGATTGGCATTTTATAAATTTTATGCTTGAATACCTAGGGTTTGAATCTTACTTTGTTCATATTGTCAACATGTTATTTCAAAATTATAGAGCTTATATTATAATCAATGGTGTTCTATATACCAAATTTGGGTAGTTCGGGTCTAATAGGAAATGATGCCCTTTGACTCCTTGAATCCCTCTATGTTATTACCATGGAAGGATTTAGTTATCTTCTTGTGAATTCATCATCTAAAGGTTTGGTGAATTACATATCTCTACCCCATTCAAATTCAACTACTCACGAATGGCCATTTTGTAGATGACTTTTTCTCTCTATAGTGGATTACTCTATCAAGAATTCCATGGAATGCCTAGACATCTTTTGTCTTACCTCAAAGTCTTAATGTTATAAAAATATATTTCCCCCTATTAGGAATAAATTAATTCATCATTTCTTAATTTAATGTAAATTATTTGTGTCAAATTTAATTGGCTATTCATGGGTAGTCTTAGTTCATAATTCAATTTCAATGTGGTTATTGCACATCCTATTTCATAAGGACTATCACGTGGAATATTTCTCATTAAATAACCTTGTGTATTACTCTTTGATTAGCTTAGTAAAGTCATTATATTGATTTTGCTCTTACATTTTATATCAAAGCAAACTATGAACTTGGGATAATTAAGTTGAGAATTTGGAGAAAGTCTAAGAATTAAGATAAATGAGGAGGAAATCTCACTCTTAGATATGATCTGTGTTTAGCATTGGTAAAACTTATTTCGGTACTGCATTGCAAACCCCCTTTTCCATCCTCCAACAAAATTTTGGTGAAAAAGAGGATTTTTTCTCCATTGAGGTGTTGCAAAAAATTAAGAAAGTTTTCTTTTGTTTTTGAGAATCGCAGGCTCTATATTCCAGATCGAAGGAAAAATAAAGCCCTGTTTAAAAAATTTGAGAAAAAAGAACTCATAGATGTTTACAACCAGGCAATCTATTCTTGGCGGTCAAACTATTCTAGAAACTTGAATAATATAGGCTGACGCGATTAATGTTGTAATTTGAAACCTGTAAAGGGAGTGGCTCACAATTTGTCCATTGTTCAAAATATCCCCTTTACATGATCGCCCTTGGTATCTCTCAAAATAACATCCCAATAAATCAAAGGAAAAGAAAAAATTAAAACTAGAGGGAGAGTTATTCAAAGCGCCCCTTGCCATACCAGGCAAGGAAGACATATTTTTAGAGGAACGTTGGGTAGAAATAAGTACCTTCATTCGGTAAACAACCATCATGTATATGTGCATAAAACTAAGTTACTTTTTAGCATACAACTCTTAGATTAGGCTGTTTGTAATATGTTCCAACATTTGATTCTACATTGGTGGGACCTTTTTAAAACCAACTCAAATCTTATCGATAAATTCAATGGTTTTATATCCATAAATCCCCTCTACTTGGTTGCCCAATAATTATAAAGATTTGTCTACAATCCTAATCGACCTAAATTTGAGGTATGTTTTTTTACTATTGGTAAACGATTTTTAAGGGACTATACCCGTACTACAAAAATCTCAAAACCCAGGATATACAATATTAGTAGAGTGGTTTTTAATATGTGGGGACCACACCCCCAAAAAATCCTAAGAGCTAAATATATAGATAATAAACTAAGGCATGGGCCAATTGCCTACAAGGATCCCAACAAATGACAAAAACAACAAAGCGCAACATTAAAACAACAGATGAGATCCCTCTCCATTACCGGATCGTACATCAAGCCAATAACATAAATGCTAATCAAACACCACGATCAATAAGATGAAAGTAATTTGCTAGAATAACTTTACATAAACCTTTGCAAACAAATGAGCAACAATATCATATATTATTATGGAACTCAATGAAATACAATGAGAATGGGCCTTGCTTATATAAGCAAGGAATAACAATCTAAGAACCGGTCAAGGTCGTAGATCAAGCCATAAATCAAGGAAAAACTAGTCATTAAAGAACTAGTTAAAACCATAGATTTAGGAGTGAACTAGACATCAATGATCTAGTCAATACCATAGATCAAGGAAAGAACTATACCTAACAACTAGATAATATCCCCCTAATATCTAAATAAATAAAAATAAATATCCACACACATAAGTGGGTGAGGATAAATACAATAAAGGTAAATAAGTACCTAGGTGAACATGAGCTAAGGTAAATACCTACTCTAACACCCCCTCAAGTGAAATTAGGGGCAAAAATAAAAGTGGCATGTCCACATTATGAGTCCCGATAAATAGGCTCGATGAGGTACTCATGTAAAATATATCCATGAAGAAATATCGAACCAAAAGAAGGAAGGAATCCTGCTATAAGGAAAGAGAAAGAAGAAGAAGAAGGAAGATGTTCCCACGAACACCCCCTAAGAACAACTTCCAAAACCCCAAGCATTCCACGCAACTCAAGGTAGCGAGGTGATGCAAAAAGGATTCGTAAAGATGTTTCGCAACCTCTTTGCTTTGAGTTAGAATGTACGCCAAGTAAAGAACTCCATCCTGAATGTGCCGATGAATGAAGTGGATGTGTATCTCAATATGCTTGGTCCGTTGGTGCTCAACCGAGTTGCGAAATGTGAATTGCACTTTGGTTTTCACACCAAAGTATAGTCGGTGAATCCTATGTGAATCTAAACTTTGTCAATAGCGTCGAAGCCAAAGAATCTGTGACTCATCAGAATGTGATGCCCCGTACTTTGCCTCTTAAGATGAAAGTGCAATAGCTCGTTGCTTTTGCATGCCCAAAAATTAGAGAAGAACCAAGATGAAAAATATAGCTAGAAGTGGAACACTGTCATCAATAGAACCTTCCCAATCAATCAGTATACCCAACCAACCGAGTAAAACCCCTAGTGTAGTGTAGGCCAAAGTGGGAAGTCTCATGCAAATAACGCAAAATCCTTTTAGTAGCCTACCGTGTGACTACTATGATGAGAATGTGCAACCGAGATACAAGCCCTACTACAAATGAAATATTAGGGCGAGTATGGGTCAAGTACATGAGAATCCCAACCAACTTCCTATAAAATGTATGATCACAAAGTGGTGTGGTACATGTGGAAGTAAGAGTAACTCTAGAATGAAAAGGAAATGGACTTGGTTTGCAATCAGCCATATCAAAGCACCCAAGAAGATCATGGGTGTAATTTTGCTGACTCAAATGAATCCCTGAATCTATCTGAGAAATATGCAAACCAAGGAAATAATGCAATAGCCCAAGATCTGTCATGTCAAACTGTGTAGAAAGAGGCCTCTGAATACTCTAAATATGGGAAGAAGAGATACCATAAGTAATATATCATCAACATACAAGACACGTGCCACAATATCCTCGACCAACATGTTAGAGGTACACTATATGATTGGAGTGGCAATGAACAAAACCAGTAGATAGAAGAAAAGAATCCATCTTCTCATACCAAGCCCGAGGGGCTTGTTTGAGACCGTAGAGAGACCTTCGGAGGCTACAAACAAGAGAAGAATCTGAACAAATCTAGTGGGCCGCTCCATGTATATTTCCTCTTATGGATATCCATGTAAGAAGGCATTCTTCACATCCATCTCGGTATATGGGCCACCCTTGTGATGCAGCAATAACAAGTACAAGGAATAAAAATCTATCTTGGCAACAGTGCAAAGTCTCGGAGTAATGAATACCTTCAACTTGTCAAAAACCTTTTACAACAAGACGAGCCTTATACTTGTCAATGGACCCATCACCGTGTGTATTTGGTTCGGTAAACCCACTTACACCTAACCATATTTATTCCTTTCGGAAGAGATACCAAATCCCAAGTATGATTCTTCATCTTGGCCGTACATGTTGGCATAGCTGCTTTGGTTAACACGATGAGATCCCTCTACATTACTAGTTCGAGCTTATGGTGTGATGAAAAGTCGTGCATCTCTCGATACCGGGTAGTTAAGCGTGCCCGACTATAGTCATTTTTACACCCACCAAAGGACAAGGGAATCCCATGCGTGCCGGCCTATCACCTAGTGGGCACTGGGCACTCACCCGAGGCATGCGCGGGCACCAAGTCTCTCTTTTATGTGAGTTAAGTGGGAAACATCATCTATGATAGGAACTTAAAAAGAGTGAGTGGAAACAAGACATACATTTATCATAGAACTCAGAACAATTCTAGACAAATGCAGTCATCCTAGACCAGAATGGTACTTAATAGATTATAGAAAGGAACCAAAATAGAAAGGAAATGCATAAGGATTTATATTTATTCCATAAACATTCATGAATCAGAACTATAAGCTATAAACATGGACCAAATCACTAACAACCATATTCAATCAAGTTTGGTAACCTCATTATATTCATTGGATCCATTACAGACTACCACAACTGTATGCGATCAAGTCATACATCATAGCTGGATTTATACCCATCAGTTCTCAAGAGAAAATTTACAATCCCAACCCCTTATTACATCCTTTTCCTATAGATCCCTACCCAACTTATGGAGCTCTCACAGTATTCCTACATGGCTTCGCTTCCTTCTACTTCTCTCCTCTTTTCCTCTGGTGGGTGCTTGTATTTATAGCCCTTCTCAACATCATCAAGCCTTCGCGGGAGTTGTAGATCCGTTGCCAAGTGTCCAAGGTGGTCCTTCATGGGAGCATGCTTCTTCAGGCCCGAGCTCTCCACTCCTTGCAATGATGGTCTTCTGGAAACTTCCATCGCAGGGTATATTCCTTCTTAGGCCAACCTGTCACTAGGATGACACCTTATCCATTCCACATGCATAGTCAAGTCACGATTTTCTCGTGTTCTTCCTGATGTGTCAAATATGGCTAAGTCTTGAAACCTTTGTTATGTCTTGCGCGTGTGTGCCACTTGCTCTGTTAAACCCTCCTAGAACCCTGTCATGCGCACTTTCTCCTTGTGCGCCCTTTCTTAACTAGGCCTTGTGCGCCCACACGCCTTTTTGTACTTGGCCAATATTTTAGGGGCCCAACATCACCCTACACTATGAATGTTCTCCACCCGCGGAAATGTCCTCAAAGAATAAAGAAAGAGAGAAAAGAATGATGGAATTAAAGAATATGGGAAGAATGAAAGAATAGGGGAAACTTCAGCTACCGCTGCAAGAGGAGAGGGAAGTTCTTCCTTAAGTCTGCTTCCAATTTATCCCAAGTATCCACTTCATTCTGTGCTTGTTGACAAAGGTTTCTAACTAGGGCACTCACTTCATCAAAACCCAACTCCTCTCCCTTGGTACTCATAGTTTTGACAACCTTGTCTAACTATTTTCCCATATCCTCAAGTGCGTCCATCCGATGATTGATGATCTGTGGATATAATTCTTTAAGCTGGTTTTTAATTGAGCCTCACAAGGTCTCAATAGCCTCTGATTTCTTCTCCACTTTGGCTAAAATTTTATCCCTCTCAGCCCTATTCCCCTTGTTATTTTCCTGAAATTATTTTAGCTTTGCCTCATAAGTGGCGACCAAGATACTTGCCACCCTATCTCTATCTGCACAGTTTTCATAGGCAACCTCTGCTACCAATGCGACGACCTTTACATTGGTGAGGATCTTGTTGTATTGAGAAACAATTTCCACCACCTTCATTTTATCCTCCTTTTTCTGGCGCGCCAACACCTCTTTTGCAGACTCCAATGCCAAAGGTTGCCTCTCCATGGTGAGGACACGAGTTAGATCTTCTAGGCACTTTGCAGGCTTGATTCATATTTCTGGGCGGTTGGAGTCAAGTCTGGATGCTTCAAGATAATAGCGCTTGTGATCATCTCCACCTTCTTAGATACCTCATGTACCCTTTCCTTTTCTTCCTTTAACTCCCGCCTTAGCTGAGCACTGACTAATTCTTCATGTTTTAACTCCTTAGTTCTTTCCCTGTCCTTCCTTCTCTCCGATCTTCCTCTAGAACCTTTACTCTATCATTCCTCCCAAAGAGTTTGGCTTCAATTTTGACCGAGACTTTGTTCAACGCATTGTAAACTTGCTCGTCAGATAAGGCTGCTGAGTGTTCACCAAGGGGTTGGTTCCTTTAGACTCCTAGCACTTCCATCAATTCCCCTTGGCTTACTTCAAATTTTGGCTCATCGAGGTGGGACTCAAATTCCCATGAAAGCATTTTCCTTGTCCACGGGTAGGCACCTTCCGCATCAAATGATGTCATGGCCAAGAGTTTTTCTGTTGGAATAGTGCTTTGGAAACACACACGCAACACCTTATTTGGATCATCAATATAGTCCATTCTTGGTCTCTGGATCTCCATGCACCTTCCTCCTATATACGTGCCCTTAGGAATACATACCGTCAAATTGGGGCCTCCTCCTATGCTACTTGTGATCTTTTCCCACACTTTCTTCTTTATCTTCATTCATTACTAATTCAGTGTTGTGCTCCAACTCTTGTACTACCAAGGCTTCAATGATTTTTTCCGCTTCTTTTTCTACGCCTCGTTTATCTGCTCTTGTGTGAGGCTTGGAGTCTAATTTTTCATACTCACTTCTTCAATTTCTCCCTTATCTTAGGTGCCTTCCTCCTCCTAGCTGCCCTTCCTCCGCACAAAGAGATAGTCATTTTTCTCTTCCTTGCCTTCTTCCTCCAAATCATGCACCTCAAACACCGATGGTTTCTGGGCTCCTTCAGTTCATCTTCTTCATCATCCCTCTCTCACCTCTCGTAGGCCTCCAAGCTCTCCGTGTCCTCCGAATCAACCTCCTCTATCACCTTCTATTTCTTCCTAACTGGGGATTCTAGTATAGGAGATTTTGTTCTTTCTTCTTCCTTCTCTGGTGATTTCTCCTTTGTGATAGGATTTTCTTGTTCTGGTGCCTCCTCTCTGACTAGGGACCTCTTCTTGCATGTGTAAGTACTAGTTCTAGTGCTTGTCTATGGGGGTGCCCACTTGTGGTGTACTTTGGACACTTGGTGCCTTCTTCCCTTGCACCTCTTCTTTTCCTTTCTTTGTGGTGCATGCTTCCTTCTTCCCATGGGGTCTTTAGGAATGGAGACATCACATTCTAGGTATGCACCCTTCTCAAAATTTGGTCTTATGCATAGATATACCCTCGCCATGGTTTTTCCTACTATTGGAAAAGTCAGGGGCTTTGTCATTTGAACTTCGTGGGAGACATACCTCTCCACGTACATGCACTTCTTGGGGTAAACGAGCTATCTGCGCAGATCCCTGTGGTCTTGATCCACCTCACTAAGGTCGAACCTTAGTCTTTTGGCCTCTGTAAACCAGTTTACTCCTTCTTGGAAATATAATGCTATGAAAGAGAAGGGGAGTTTGCACCAGGGGCTCATAGTTTCATCTACTAGCTTGAATCTACCAATGCAAAAATGCTTGGTATACTACAAATTTGGCTTCTCTATCAATGAGCGCTAGCAGCTGCTTTGGGATCCTCCACTCTGCCCCTGAATGCATCCCTTAAGCGCTTATACCATTTTTCCAGGTGTGCCTTGTGAGCATCTCACATGCTATCACAAGTGTACTTTACGAATATTTTTGCGGGTGAGGGGTCTTCCTTCTGGATATTCCCAAACAAAATTATCTACCGCATCGACACTCCGATCTCTGAAAACACAATTGTCAAGAGGACATTGCCAAAGAGTATCTTGTCTCCTTCCTACGCACTACTGATAATTTCATCTACGATGAAGGCAGACAAGTTGTAGATGGTGCCTTCTGATATTTTCCTACACACATTTAACCAGGCCTTATTTACCTGTGTCCACCTTTCTTGGTCATTTAGCTTTGTCACCAGGTGTGTAGCCATTCTCATGACAGGGTCTTGGATCTCTACGATATCAAAGTACCATGACCCCTTCTTATAATCATATGTGGCGATGGTTGCTTTGATGGCTTCCTTTTCGCTCAGGTCGTCATCTATACTTTCTCCTTCACATATGAGGCCTATGAATTTTGAAATCAACTAAGGAGTTATGCGCATCTTACACCCCGCAAAGTAAAAGTGGTCCTCGTGTATGCATGACATTAACCATTGATAGAGGTGCTCAGGTTTTCCAAAATAAGGCAACTCATAGAGTTGCAATAATCCCACTTCTCCAACTTTACTTTTACCTCATCGCTATAGATAGGTAAACCCTCTGGTGTCCTCTTGTTTGTTGGGCGCACTAACTCTAATGCCATTTCCTTTTCTGTCGTGTTTTTGCAATGGTTGTAATCACTCACCATCATGTTTCTTAAGTGGGACTCCCATTCTTTCCCAAGAAAAACCCCATCCGAGTACTGCATCTCTGCGTACCATTCTTCATTCATGCTTACGGGGTTTCTGGTTGTTTTCCTTGCCCTTGCCCTTTCCATTCAGATTCTTAGGTGATATAGTTGGTTTATTAGGTGTCATGGTTTAGGTTATCTTAGCACTTCAAATTCTCTTACTTGATATGCTTTTCTACCTTCTCCAAGCTCAGACCTCAAACTTGTGAGAAAACCCTTTTCATCCCGTGCCCTAGCTGCCAAACCCTAACTGGAATAACCTCTTTCACCAGACAACACTTCTCCATAATTTTTTTCTCTACGCCCATGAAATTATTTCCTTCTAGTTTGTAGATCAAATCTAGTCACTCACACCTTAATTCCTCAAACTTTTCTTCACATAGATCAACTCTAGAAACCCTAGTCCACAAGAGCTTTCTTTTTTTATTCGCAATGTCAAAAATGAAGTGCCCAACCTCCTATTTATAACTTTCCATTATTTTTAACATTAAATGTTACTTCACCTACCACCGTACTTCAACACTTATTGCAGATTTTTCCACTAAGCCGCACTCTAGCGCCCCCACTCATGCGCCCAACCTTTCACGGACAATCCTACAACCTTCTCGTCGCGTAAACAATCTATCTCGACATAATACTCTTACACATGCATTACCAAGATCAAAGGTAATTCTTCCTTCCTTGTCATGACGTGAAACCAAGATGTAGTCTTATCCTGACACCAACCATCCTCGTTCACCCTTTTGTTCACAGGGCCATCCATGCGCTTCCTTCCATATGGCCATTCAACCAAGCTTTCCAACATAATCCTTCCTGGCACTTTGCACCTTGCACTTTCTTTCACATTATTCCACCCCACACTAAAATGATGTGCGGTCCTCTGTGCATTCACAACCTTTAAAAATTAATGAGGTTACTAGTGCCTAAGGTGTAACACAAAACAAAAACGAGAAAGGGAAACACAAGAAAAGAAAAAAATGCATTAAAGGAAATCCTAAACTATCTGGAAATACTACCTTATTACAAACACCAAGAAGACTTATTTATAGTAGGGCTTCAACCTACTCCCATTGAAGTGTCTTAACAATCTTGTCCCATCCAACACTTGTAACTGGCACGTGCACAATCAAGGATGTATAAGATGATGTAGGGACCCAACCAATGGACTTTTAACTTCCCAAGATGGCGCAAAAACTTGGAATCATATAGTAGCACCATCTCATCCAACCTCAAACTTTTGTTCTTAATGTGATGATCATGCCATGCCTTTTGTTTTGCTTTTTTAGTCTTCTAGCTCCACTGGTGAGTGATCGTCTTTCGTCCAATTACATTAACTTGTCAATTATTTCTTCCAGCACTTATTCATCAGCAAACCCTCTTGCGCGCGCTATATGCAAAGAAGGTAACATGAATTCAACTGGTAGGAAAGCCTCCGTGCCAAACACTAATTGAAATGGTGTGGCCTTATTTAACCTCTTGTAGGTTGTCCTATATGCCCAAAGAACGGCTGATACTTTGTCATCCCAATCTTGTCTACCAATGTCACAAATTTTGGTTAGGGTATGACTTAGTATTTTGTTAAATGCCTCCACGGTTCCATTTTCTTGTGGATGGTAAGGGGTAGTCTTGTGATGAGCCACCATGAATTCTCGCTAACAGAATCCTTACTATCTCATTTAAGAAATGTGTACCCTATCACTAGTCAAACTCAAAGGGCACCCATACCTTGTAATAATTTTTCCCATAGAAACCTTGTTGTAATAAAACTTTGGAAAATCCTTGGTAGGTGTTGCTTCTTCCCACCTTGTCAAGTAATCAGGCAAGTGATTATATAACATGACCCAGTCCTACACGCGGCTGGTGCAATAGGGCCTACAAAGTCTATAGCCCACTTTTCGAATGGCTCGGTGCTAGGAATAGGGCATGAGGCATTTCATCTCTTCGCCTTGGTTTTCCAATGCGCTGAAAATGGTCACACACCTTGCAATATTCCTTGCAATCTTGATACAGGGTCTCCCACCATAATCCAACCATCAATATCTTATGTGTAGTGGCATCACCTGCATAGTTCCCACCTACACTACCTCCGTGTGCCTCTTCTATGATGGCTAGGTGCTCATGTTCTAGCACACACCGGCACATAATCTCATCACGTCCTAATTTTTATAAATCCCCACTAATCAACATGTAGGGCACGGAGCATATAGCTAACTACTTTTTATCCAATGCCTTCATTCCTTCTAGTGCTACACCTTGTCTTGAGAAATACTGCAATATCTTCTAAGTCTGAGGGCACGCGCGCAACCTAAATAGTTGTGCATCTAGCATGGTATCCTCAATGCTTTCATGTGTCCTCCCCTGAATCAATTCTAGATAAATGATCAGGTCTAGAATTACTTTTTCCTGGTTTGAAAACCACCATGAACTCGAATTCTTGGAACAATAGTACCCACCAACATATGTGCCCTTGTAGAACGGGCTTGTTCACTAAATATTTCAATGTCATATGGTCAGTGTAAAATGGGTTGCTAGCAGAATCTTGTCTCGAACTTGTGAAGTGCGTAGATCATTGACAATGCCTTGTGCTCAGTTGTAGTATAATTCTACTCCGTTGGTGTCAACTTCCTACTTGCAAAGCATAAAGGATGATCAACAATCCCTTCACCAAGTGTATATGTACTGCTCCAATGGCGGTTCTGAGGCATCAACATGAACATGGAAGGGCTTATCCCAAGAGGGGAATCATAGTATGGGCGTGGTGATAAGCCTATCCTTTAAAGTGTCAAATGCCTTCTCTCTGTCTCTCCCCAATGGAAGGCACTCTTGTGTCTAAGTAACTCTTCTAAAGGTGCGGCGATCTTGGTGTATCCCTTGATGAAATTCTTGTAGTAACCCATGTGTCCAAGGAATCCACGCCTTTGCGCTTTGACTAGTAGGCTCCCCAATCCCACAATTACTACAACTTTGGCGGGATCTACTAGTAAGCCCTCCCTACATATGATGTGCCCCAATAATGTTCCAAATGGGGTAAAGAAAGACACATTTCTTAATGTTGAGGGATATCCTCAACTACCAACACCTTTAAAACATTAACCTTAAGTTGTCACAATGGTCCTTCACTAACTCATATACTGTCCAATCATCTAGGTAAACTTGAATAAATTTATGGATGAAGTCTGGAAAGCTTGGACCACAATGATGCGAGAACACAAAGAGGTGCCTTCTTCAACCCAAAAGACATGAATGTATCGGTAAAACTTCCCCACTTAGTGGCAAAAGTTGTCTTTCTTTGGTCCTCCTTCACAATCCTTATTCACCCTACATAAGAGTTACCCAATTTGAGGATGCCCGGTCGTGAGTGATACCACAAGCATGGAGTGTGAAAATTGGGAAAACGGGACCTATGATTTGATCGAGATGGCATTTAAGAGGATTGGTAACCAAGGTGACAAAGGCATGTGCACCTGATTCGGTGCCTAGGAGGAAGAAAACTACCAAGTTACTCGGGAGGGGCTAATCTGGAATATTTCTTGCGAGAAATGGAGGCCCAATGGAGAAATGAGAAGGAAAGGAGGAAATTTTTAACTACAACCTACTCGTAACTCACTTTTGCTGGGTGGGTGACACATCGGAGAACCTCTTGGAATGGCATGAGGTGAGAATTTCCTTCTTCGTAAGGTTTTATAGGAGCAACGCACCCATGGCTATAAAAGAATACCATGGTAAAGAGACCGCTTCCTTCCATATCCAAGCATGTGAGACAGCCTGGATGGGAAGCGCAGAAGCATTACCACCTTCATTATGGGTTCACAAGTTGTACTCCACCTGCCAAGGTTGTGCATGCGCATGGTATATCCACTCGGAGATGCGTCACCAAACTGGTAATTGGCAAGAATTAACAGCTGATCTCATTCAAACATTCAAGTATCGGAGTACAAAGCCATCAGTACATAAGGTGTTGCAGTTTTCAAGTGCCTTACAATAGGGGATAGTGCTATGGTGGAAGATAGAATACAAGAATTGCTAGGTGAACGGCCTAGAGGCGCTTTAAGGAAGAAGAAACATAAGAGATATAGCTTGAGCGTGCGTGTATAGAAAAATAAAAGGGGAAGATGGTGTATGTTATTGATGGGGAAGAGGCGGAAAGCTTGGATGTTAACCATTCTATAGGGACGCACGAAGTCATAGATAGTGTTGATGAACGGGCACGCGCCTACCATGAACCTTTAAAGATGAAAAAGGTTAACATCAGCTCAGAAGCAGAACCCAAGGAGGCAATCATTGGAGACTATTGGTCGAGAGAAGAAGTCTCTAAAATCATTGATCTGTTATGTGAATTCCAAGATTTGTTCCCACATAGGTACCATGAGCTTAAAGGCATCCACCATTCCTTGGGGAGATGAGGATAAAGCTGAAGGAAGGTGCACGCCCAATCAGGAAGAGGCCATACCGGATGAATCCCAATTTGTGCGTAAAGGTCAAGGAGGAAATAGACAAAATGATAGCATCATGTATCATTGAGGTTGTGGAATAGTCAGAATGGATAAGCCCAATGGTGATTAGCATCAAGAAGGACGAGAGGATAAGGATCTATGTTGATTACAGGGACTTGAATGCAATATGTGTCATTGATCCTTTCCCAACCACATTTACTGAAGAAATATTAGAGGGAGTTGCGGGACACGAGGTCTACTCTTTCATGGATGGATTCTCAAGCTATCACCGTGGTATCTCGGGATCACTAATGGAGCGCACATAGATTCGGTCAAGGACTTCTTCTCCCAATGGCTCTGTGTAGGGGCTGACTTCCCATCTGTCAAAGGGATGACCACCCATTCTTCCTTGTTTTCAAAATTGATATATCCTTTGTTAAACCTTATGTCAACATTATTCTTGTAACACCATGGGCGTCCCAAACAATGCTAGAAAATTTTCTACCTCGGCGAGCACCAAGACTTTGAAGTCTCCAATAAACTTGACCCTTGAATGGTAATCACTTTGCATCCTTTAATACTCCAATGGGCATTGCCTTAGTTTTGTTTCCATATACAACACATTTGAAGATGGCTACAATGCGGGCCTTCCCATTTGATGCCAAGCATCTAAGGTAAGAACATTCACTTCTACTCCTGTGTTGATGAGGATATTGCTCAAGAGCCATCCATCAAAAACTGCATTCAGAGTAATCTCTTTGTCATATTCAAGGTTGTGTGGAGAAAGGTTTGCATGTAAAACCTATCTCTCATGCTCGCTCTAGTGCATGGTACCTTCTCCCTTAGCCATTCTCCCAACAAGGGAATAATATTCTCTTGCCTCAACATTTTACATACTTCTTTGACCTCATCCAGGTCACTTCTTGGAACCTCGTTATCCTTCCGCTGCCATGCCTGCCTTGATTGTTCCTTGAGACACTGTATCTCCCTTGTAAACTCTAAATCACATCCATAGTCTCCTGGTATACTTCTTTCTGATGGGAAGGGTCTGGGTTACTTTCCATGTGGCACCTCCTCTCTGGAAACTAATGTCCTTGGTCTGGGCATCTCCTTGGTGAGTGTAGCCTTTGCACGCTTTATCACCCGATACGAGTTCTAGCTCTAACTCATGCATCACTCTTTGCATCCATTGTGAATTGGCCCTTTTTACGCTCACCATAACAATGCCCTTATCTTTTCGGTGTTGTTGGTTCATATGCTCATAGAGTTCCGGACACTCTTCATACTTGTGCTTCTTCCCGCACCATGAGCATTGTAATAGATTAGGACATTCACGTTTATAATGCTCTGTAGATCCACAATTATAACATGTTCCCCATGGGAACTCACTTCTTCCTCCTCCGTGGTTTCCATGACCCTAAAATCCTCCACGAGAACTTCTTCCATGTGTGCCTCCATTCGCGCATCCTTCATAACGGTGGTCATCTTCCTTAGTATCATGGGTTGTAGAGGTACAAACCTTACAAGAATACAGATATATTCTTCCTCAATTATGCACAGATATGAGGATATCTACTCACATCATGGTCCCCGTGACAGATCTCACACCCTCTCTTTCTACGATGCATACCGTCTTTCGGGGCAACTATCCTTGGCATGCCCCTCTACTTCACAATTTGTACACCACATTCCACTACGAGTCTCATGGGCTGAGTTCACAGATAAATTTTCTAGCTGCTTAGCCATAACAACGATTTGAGCTTCTAGAAATGGGATAACACCAATATCAATGCTTCCAAAACTTTAGCATGTAGAAACTTCTAGCGCCTCGCGTGGGTCTATGAAAGTCTTATGAGATAATGCTCTTCTAAATGGTGTTATCAACCCTCAAAAAACCATTGAGCATGCTATGAAGGGTGAATGTCATATGAAAATTTTGACAGAGAGTCTTAAACCATGCATCATACTCCCGCACACTCGCCATTCCCTGCTGAATCTCCTTTAGGGTGTTGATGCTCTTCTGTTCAAACTCAGGGATGTGGAATTCTGCTAGGAAGGTATTTTTCAACGCGGTGTAATCTACCACCATCTGATGGGGGTCATACTTCCTATACCAGCTATGCACGCACCCTTGCAATGTCATTGCAAATTGAATGGCCTTCCGTTCAGGGTATGATCCCCTTCACGCGCCATAGCAACTCACACTTGTGAACATGTTCCGCAACATCCTCTATGCCCTGGTAGTCTAGAAAGTGTAAAGACATTTCAAAGATTACCTAAGGAGGTGGCTAAGGCCCCTGTCCTCCTGATCTAGATCCTTGGTTTCCTTCGGTGTTTCCTCTGCTAGATCCACTGGATCCACTAGGTCCTGTGCCTCCTGATCCACCGGTTCCACCTCCAAACCCTCCAGCCACCAACAATGGGCCCTCGAAGCGGTCGTGCACTGGTGTCCCTAATGTCCCACTAAAGTGTGTGCCAATGGTCTACGAGATCATTCCACTTCCATATGTATGCCCCGCTCCACTCCCCGACGCGTTGCCCAAACCTTGTGTATTTGCACCTTGTCCAAAAAGTTCTCTCAAAACTAGGAAGGTATGCATGACCATAGAGGTCCCAAATGAGAAATTATACCTCCTAGGTGCCGATTGGTCACTCCCACCGATACCAACTGTGTTATCAACACTCCTATTATTTAGAAAACCAAGCGCCAAGGTTTGGTCACTAGGTGGGTTCGAATCTTGTGCCAACGACTCTTCTCTCTCGCGTGACGAACTCTCATCGAAGACGAAGGGGTCTCTCTCTTGCGCTTGCTTAGAGATGGGGTAGCACAGACTGCTTAGGTTCCACATCCTCTGCATGAATCTCAAATCCTTTCTCGCAATGTCCATGTTATAGATCCATCACACTTGTAACCTCGCGTTGTCTAGCAATCTCCCTTTCACGTGATTCACTATACTTGAGTTGTCTCTCCTCCCTTTCTTTCTCAGTCGCAATGTCTTCCATCTTCCTCCACCCTATCTTCCTTGCCTAACGCTTAGGAAGGTTTAGCTGGCCATCGGAAATGCCTCTAAACTCAAGGTAACGATCAAGATCTTCATCACCAAAGGAATAACATGTAGAAATGATCCTTTGGGATCCCACAGAAACTCAAACTCGGTGAATTCCGGACACAAATATGTATAAATAGCGTATTCCAGAGTGTAGCTAGCTAGCTAGTACTCCTTTCCACCAATGGTCCTCAAGACGAGTCCATGTCGATCGAATCTTGCGCCCTCAGGTACTCTTCTTGGGTCCACGTGCACGATCTATAATACCA
>CM031234.1:1034637576-1034640076 GCA_018340775.1 Taxus wallichiana var. yunnanensis
AGGTCGTGGGACCGATTCGGTGAAAAAAGTGCAACTTGGGAGAATCTCGAAGAAATGAGATCTACTTTTCCACACCTGTTTAATTGAATTTGAAATTCAGAGAACTGATAATTCTACCAAATTTAGACAATTATTAGTCTATTGTACAGTTGTCTTAAAACGTTGTTTTTAAGAGTGAATCATTTTTAGGTATGAACTTATGAATGAAAGGACAATAAGCGAACTTTGTCCTAGGAACTCCTTGATTTGTTTAATCGATCATCATCTAACACTCTGATTTTGTATGTTAACTTGGTAAATGTTTTACATACTGTTATAGCTGCTGAAATGAAGGCAAACATGTTAAGATAAGTTCTGATCTTAAGAGAATGTGTTGCTAACTTGGATTCTTGTATGCTATGATTTATTGCATGGGACAACAAATATTGTACTTGTGTGTTTGCTGATGTGACGACAAATTGTCGTATACTTGCTAAACTCTCTTTGCTGATTGACAGCATACCTTGAATCAATTTCATTGATCCAAGTATGCTGAGGTCCTCTTGTGATTTCTGTGTCGATTCACACTTGAACCGAACCCGAGATTGTTATGAACGTGCAGCGCCTGATTGCAGGTGTGAACAGCTAGCACGTAGATGCCAACGACAGGGGTTCGATTCTTGAACCCTGTACTGTCGAACTTGGGACCTCGTGAGGCAAGAAATGCCTGGACACGGGTGGCCTTGGCACGTAATCTGAAGGACGGAACGTCCTGCTCTGCATTAACGTGAATGTTAGTAGGGAGGCTGGATGGAAGTTGTTAGTGTTAGTGGTTAGTATGAATTAAACCCTAAACTAATCCTAAGTCCTAACATGCATCCTACACTACTATCCTAAGTGGATTTTTAAATTATAAAAAAAAAAAAAGGGGAAAATAAAAGCCCTAATAACCTAAGGCTAAACTAAGACCTAGGTTGAATACTATATGCAACCTAAACTAATCCTAATCTAAGGGGTGCGCAGACCCTTGGAGGGAAGGGATAAGGATGAAGGAAGGGCATTCATTGGCATTTAATAAACAGTCCATACGTGGACAGCGCCAGTTTTGGCGGGGCAGGTAGGAAATAGAGGCATCTATTTGGAGATAGAGCCAAATTTGATTTTTGCTTGTAAATTTGAAAATTGAGTTCGCCAACCCAAGTGGCGGTGGCGTGGAAAGTAAGGAAAAAGGGCAGAGCCTTAATTGCATTAATTGTTTTCGGTCCCCGCGACCAGTTCGCCTTGGAAAGCGTATGAGGGAATTTGATTTTTCATTGTTTCGATTTGGTTTTGGCAAAGTTGCTCTGCATTTGGTTTTTGGCCTGGTTCAGTCGAACCAGCTCTTGGCATTTGACATTTTCTTGGAGATTTGGAGGCTGTTGTTAAGCCTGAAGAAGAAAGGAGTTCTGGGAAGTTTGTGCTGTCGCTGTGGAAGGAAATAACGCGGCAAACGGATCTTTCTTCGAGTTCTGGAAAAGAGATTACAGGCATGTTAAGCCCTTCTCTTTAAAAACTCTTGCTTTGTTTAAGTGTCTCATTAAAACAACCCTGCTCTTGGGTTTGGATTGCGTGATTGCTGTTGAGTCGATTTGACTTGGATTTTGTTGGTTCTTGCTTTCTTTTCTTTGGGAAATGATAAGAAGAATTGCTTCTGGTTGCTCGGCCTTGATGTGTTTTTGCACGAATCGAGTGGAAATTGAACTACTGTATTGGTTGTTGACAGTATGGTGGTTTGAAATGGATATTCTCTTTCATTGTTAGTGTTGTTTGAAATTGGAACAGGCTGCGAAATCATTTCCTTATTGTGTAATTGTTTTCTTGCTGTTGTATTTGGAATTGTCCTTGCATGTAAAAGGAAGTGGAAATACAGTCATGTTATGTTGCTAGGATTTGGATTTCCTTCATACTTGCTGTCCTTTTTGGAAATAATGGGGTAAAGTCGTTTTCTTGCTGTTGTGATTAATCTGCCCTTGCATTTTAATTGGTTGGAAACGCTTCCAGGATGTGTTGGTTTGTTGACAATAATGGGGAAATCGTCATATATATCTTGAGACTGTACACGTTATATGAGTTGTGTTCTATGAATTTGGGTTCGTCGACCCTTGCTTTGTCTTTTCTTTTGGAAATGATAAGAAAATCGTTTCCCCGTTGCTGTGTTTAACTGTCTTGCTCTTCTTGAATGGAATTACCTCCATGTGGTGCTGGTTATGGATATTATATGAAGATTTTAACTGGTTATTCTTGTGGTATGGAATGTGAAACTGTACAGGCAGTATGGGTTATTCTATTGCTGTACTATTGTTTTGTTGTCATCTGAACTTGCGATATGATTGTATTGGTTGTAAGAACGGCTTGAGGTCGTTTCTCTACTGAAGCTTTCTTTAAAGGAAATAAGACCTTCCTCTTCCTTCTGCTGTTTCGAATTATGAGGAAATGGCATCTTGTATTTTAAAGGAATGGGCATTAGACTTTTATATGAGTG
>CM031234.1:1034655076-1034660076 GCA_018340775.1 Taxus wallichiana var. yunnanensis
CTGAGGCACTTTTTACCTCATCCTTAAACTGAGTTCTTAATGTTATAAGAGCGAAAAATGTGCTTCCTACGACTTAGAGCATCTGCTACCCTATTCTCTTTCCCTTTGATGTAGCTAATATCAAAATCATATTGAGATAAAAACTCTAACCACCTTCTCTGTCGGCATTTAGATTAGGTGAGTGAAAATATATTTCAGTCCTAAGTGATCGGTTTTCAACTCAAAAGGTTTCCCAAGTAAATAGTGCGTGTCTCCAGGACTTGAAGCGCATGAACAATGGCGTGCAAGCTCTAAATCATGAGGAGCATAATTCAGCTCATGTAACTTAAGTTTTCTACTTTCATATGCTATGACTTGATCATTTTGTAACAAAAAACACCTCCAAGGCCTTCCCAAAAGCATCATTATTACAACAATAAAGCTCCCATTAGGTGCAGTACAGCTAATATAGGTGCGGAAGTCAACTGGCTTTTCAGACTTTTGAAAGCAGTTTCGCACTTATCATTCCAAATAAATTTCTTATCCTTCTTCTACAATGAAGTTATCGGTGCAACCACTTTAGAAAAATCCTTAACAAATTTTCTATAATAACCAGCAAGACCCATGAAGCTTCTTACTTCGTGCACATTCTTTGGTGCAGGCCACTCAGTTATTGCCACTATTTTTGAAGGATCCACAACAATTCCTTCTTTACTAATGACATGGCCCAAATAGTGAACTTCTGTATCAAAGAAAGAACATTTGGATAACTTACCATATAACTTTCTTTTTCTCAAAATTTCCAAAACTATCTTCAAATGCTCATTGTGTTCCTCGACATTTTTAGAATATATGAGAATATCGTCCAAGAATACAAGTACAAACTTGTCCAAATATTCTTGAAAGATATTATTCATTAAGTTCATAAAAGTTGCGGGTGCATTAGTTAATCCAAAGGGTAGAACCGTGAATTCATAATGTCCGTACCTAGTTCGGAAAGTTGTTTTATGAATATCTTCTTCTCTAATCCTTAATTGATGATAACCAGATCGAAGATCTATCTTGGAATAAACCGCTGCCCCACGCATCTGGTCAAATAGATCGTCGATCCTTGGAAGTGGGTATCTGTTCTTGATTGTTGCTTTGTTCAACATCCGATAATCGATACACAGCCTAAGTGTTCCATCCTTCTTCTTTACAAATATTACTGGCGCTCCCCAAGGTGAAACACTTGGTCTAATCAAACCCTTAGACAAAAGTTCTTGCAATTGTGCCTTAAGCTCGACTAACTCTGTAGTAGTCATCCGATAAGGTGCTTTGGAAATAGGTTCGTTCTGTTTGATTTCGATGGTGAAGTCAAATTCCCTCTTGGGTGGTAAACACAGTAATTCCTCTGGAAAAACATCCTTGAAACTTTGCAATAGTGGAAATTGTTTCATGGAATCATCATCTTCTTAAAATTTAGATATCTTTCTTTACATAAAGGGTACATCCTTTGTTTTTAGCCTTTTTAAGCTGCATAGATGACAATTTTCTAACTGAAATTTCCCGTTTCACACCTTGAATCTCTGCTGCCTTGAGCCGATCATCTAAACATTTTATATTCTTTTCATAGCAGTCTACTTTTGCTTTATCGTTAGCTAACCAATTGACACCGATGACAATGTCGTAAGATCCCAAGGGTGTAACATAGAGGTCAACTTCCATGGAAAAGTTAGGTAAGTCAAGGACTGCCCCAAAAAGACACATACTCACTGTATGAACAGAATTATTACCATATTATACAGTCCAAGATTTATCCATTTTTCAAGCCTTTCTTTTAAGTTTAGAAGCAAGTTTACTAGAAATAAAACATTCAGTAGCTCCTGTATCAAAAAGAATAGTGATAGGTATGCCAAATAACTTACCGGAACTTCTATAGGTGTCACTTGCTTTTCACTTGCTTGTTGCGCTCTACTGCATGTATCTTATCTTATGCTTGATTACGATCATCCTTCTTGAAAGGGCAACTGATTTGCGTAGTGGTCTTTGCCACAATTGTGCAGACCTCCTACGGGTCCCTTTTTAGGCTCAAAATTACCTCCGACCTTGTAATTATCACGTTGTCCTCCATAGGGCTTCTGCCCATTGTTATAATTTTTGGCAAAATTATCCCTTACATTTCCAGCAGGCTTATTTACTACTATTTTCTTACTATTATCCCTTGGAAACTTACTTCTATTTCCAAACTTTTCCATGGTCCCTTTTTGGGTGCAAGTGAAGTTGAAGAAGGGTTTGCAATCTTCTTCCGCACTTCCTCTTTATGAGCAGAAATAGCCTTTAATTTTTGTTCTTGTCTTATGGCCTTTTCAACAACTCCTTCCATAGTGGTTGGGCTATGAACATCGACCTCTTCTCCTATCACGGGATTCAGTCCCATGATAATTTTCGTATTCTGAACTTCTCGTCAGTTTGATACTTTGCGGTACATACTTGAGGAGTTTTGTAAACCACTCCCAATATTCGATTCTGTTAGCTTCCCTTGAGCTAAGTTACGGAATTCTATCATTTTCTGATCATAGAAAATTTGTGGTAGCCAACGTTGCCTAAAATAGCCCTTAAATTGATCCCAAGTAATATTGGTCTCATCAATATTTAGCTCAGCTTTACGACTATCCCACCACGAAGATGCTTCGTGGGAAAGCGATGAGGCTCCCAAATAGCTTTGGTTTCCTCAGAAGTTTCTTATTGCAAAGTACTTCTCCATTTCACTGAGCCAATTCTCAGCTCCATCTCCTAATGTGGTGCCATCATATTTAGGTGGACTTATCCTTTTTATATCATTAGTGAGTTCCGCTGCCAACCTGGCCTTTTTGTTTTCTGGTTGGACAGGTGCATTTCCAGCGTTATTATCAACACCCATATCGGGGTTGTCCTCAGGAGGTTGCTGATTTTTGTTACCAGCTTCATCTTCCTCCTCATTTCCCATTACTTGTTGTTCAAGTACAGCCAAATGATCTCTTGTGTCCAATAGGGCAGCAAGGATCTCATCAAGCTTTTGGGTTGTTGCCACCCCTCCTTCTGGTGGAGCATTATTCGCAACATTTCCTCTTGTTCTAACCATTTTCTATTACTAGAAAATTTAGGTTTTTATCAGATTATGGACACAATAGGTCTAAGAGCTGCAACCTTCAGCTCTGATACCAAGATGTAACATCCTCATTTTAGTACATTAGAACAAGAATTTTTTTTTTTTATAGGCATCCTAGTTCTAAATACATAATTTAGAACTCTCAGATCATAACAATCATTCTTATAATAGATAACCATATGCAGCTGTGATGACTCGGAGTACCTCCGATCTATTCATTCCATGACTCGGTAATCTACCGATCTATTCATGAGTATCAAAGAGTTGGCATTTTTATTTTAACACATCACTCTTGCGGTTCTCTTCCCTAATCTAGGATTCAGAATGCTCTGTCCAAGGAACCTATCTGAATAATTGTTACCATTATTCATCGGCATCTCGTCCCTTAGACTAGGTGACATAGGACAACGCAATCAACAGCTTGCGATACTTTGGCCAAAGATTTGAAACATACTGCTTATGTCTCGTATTCCTTGACGGCATACTCGTCAATCTGGAATACGTCCTTCACCCCATTCCTATGTTATGTAGAATGTCTTACACTGACTTCTGTCAGCCTCCCCTCCCCCAAGTTATTCACTCAGGAACGGATTAATAATATGACCACGTTATAAGGATGCTCTCGAGGACTAGGGATACGCTGACATACTGGGTCAACCCTAGTTAACCCTGTGTGTCAAGATACCCCGAGTCTCCAGGGGCAGTCTTATAACATGACCACGTTCCTAACCAGTCCCAGAGTAAAACTTGTTCGAGTTTAAGGTGTAAATCTTAACGATCAATGCAAAGGGTGTCATCATAAGTCACCTGCATTGTTGTATCTTCGAGAAGATCCTAATCTTCTCAAAGGTACAACCCTGCAGTTGACTTGTGCCATCAACCTTCAAATCCACCTCGAAAAGATCTACTTAACTTTAAGGTGTTACTTACGTTGAGTTAAAGTTATACTTTAAGACGCTCCTTTTAGGGTAGTCTTTTCCCAACCCCTGGGTTCCTCACCTTAGAATTGCCTTTCTTATTAAGACCCATTTCACAAAGAGAAGTTAATAGATTTGAGGTCTCATCAAGGAGTTCATTGATACACAATAATCTAAATCAACGAAATTGGGCAATAGCCCTAAGTCTTCTCATAAGGTTGCTAACCATACCCTTTTAGGTTTATATCAGTTCTCAAAACTGAAATATATCTTACTTATTAGTATTAAGATATAGTGATTCAAAATCAAATTAAACGTTGTCTTGACTTAGATCAAGATTAGGAAGTAATAATTTATTCTTCCCGTTCAGCTTCCTGTTGAGGTTTATTTTAACCTTAGCTTCTCAAAAGACAGTGATCTAAATTCCAATTTAGCTTTAGATAGAACATAACAGAACTACTAACATTTACAAGTATTCAGTCACCTAATCTTTGCAAAGTTTACTTAGAGAATCCCAAATGTCTCCAAGGTATACAATAATAAAAATGCTCTTAAAATCATTCAAACCGAAGAAGTTCAATCCATCAAGATACGAATGCAAACACATAAGTAACAATTCCCTCATTTCATTCATTTCTAAGCTAATCAAATACAATTTATGCATTCAGCATATTTGATACAATATTCAACAGCAAAAGAACATCTTTCTTCAAGTAGTACATTTAGAGAATCAAGTTGGAATTCATCATAAAACCAAATTAAACAATCTGAACATCATATCAGATCTGCGTGCCTTTACCACTTACGGAAACCATCTGCAAAAATTGTCAACACGGGTCAATTCGGTGAACTGAGCATGATAAGCACTAATTCTTAAAACAATTGCAATCCACCAATTGTTCTCATTAAACAACCTGTTTAAATGAAATCATTTCTTCAAATTCCAAACATAAATCAGGCTATTCATCTTCTTA
>CM031234.1:1034673302-1034764810 GCA_018340775.1 Taxus wallichiana var. yunnanensis
GATATGGGGATTAAGAATAAATATGAAACAAAGCATTATTCCTACCGTCTGCTATAGATGAAGAAGTGGCATCCATCTTTGAACATGCAGGATGGCTTGAATTCCTGAAGAAATTTTCAAGGCATAATGATCGAATTGGTAAGAGAATTCATCATAAACCTAGAACAATCCAGGAAAAGGTGAGAAATGTCTCGTATTCCTTTTTATGTGAATACTGTGTAAGTAATGTGTCTAGAGTGCCCATCAGGCATGTCCCACAACCTGCCAAGGGGACTTTGAAATAACTAGTTGAAGTCTTCTTTGCACATGAGAAGAAGAATTGAACCCCAAGACATCTATAATACAAAGAAAATCATATAAAGGGGCCGGAAGGGTCAGTTTCCCAAACCCTTTAACAGGGTAGCATTTTGGATAGTAAAATATTTAACCTATGACGGTCAATTTGGGTCTATGGGAAAAGAAGTCTTAAAAATTCTCATATATCTGAAGTATGGAGCCACCAAACCTGAGTACATAATAAACCTTTTAGGGTTTCTTTTTTATTATATCTAGACCATGGCTTAAAGGTATTCCTGGGGTGTTAGGAAAATTAGGCATCATGGTCTAATTCATTTAATATGCTAAAGCATTCATTTCCCAAAGAAGTATCAAGAAGAAATTTGGGACAAGTTTCTTTTGGCAAGTTCAAGAAAAAACCCTAATATTATCATAAGGACAATTCTAGCCCCATTCTCTCCTTAAGATAATATAGAAAGTGATGACCTCTCAGAGAAGGATAGAGGGAAATGGAAATATAAAATATACCAAAAAAAGGTCATGGTGAGAAAGATAAAAACAACAGATCCTTTTGCACTGTGAAGGAAATTCCTTCTTCTACAAAGGTTTTGTGGGAGCCAATATCTATCTCTCGACGGTGATAGCTCACCCACACAAGAGCAAGAAAGAATAGTAAGAATAAGCTCTAGAAGTAAATTCACCATCGGGCATGTTGAACTTCCCAAATAAGAAAAAAATTGATAAGAGGTCTAGGGAAACCCCATAAGGAAGGAGGAGCGTAAAAGGATGGAAGAAGAAGTTATTGACATTTTGACCAAGATGGCCATGACTCCTTCCGAGCCAAGTCAAGCTGAAATGGATAGAGGAGAGGAGAGGTTTGAAGAGAAATATTTTCAGGGAATTAGATGAACCATCAGTAAGGCACATGTTATTTCTTAAGAAGAAGAGTTGGCATCCGTGGATAAGAAAAGGAAAATTTCCTTTGATAAAGGAAGAACGCCCAACTCCTCAAGTAATTCAGAGAAGAAGAAAGACAACAAGTTACACAGCTCTATTTTTGTCTAGAGAAGAGCTCATTATTAGAGAAAAGATGAGAAATTAGATTTCCTCAAGCTCAAATTGGAACAAAGGAAATTCTCATTAGAGAGTTGATAACCTAGCTTGCAGCTAGGATCGAGGAATTATCAAATAGAACCAAGAAACAGCTCTGATAGAAAAGAGGAATAATTTGCACTTCCGAAAATAGAGTGTTGTGTCCATAGCCTCTACACATGCATCGAGTTGACTTTTCATTTACCACTCCAACAACTATGGAATGATACTTGCAAGGAGCTCAGAGAATCCAAAACATTGAATGAAGAATTAAAGACCAAGATGGAGGAAGAGATGAAGCAAAGAAAGGAATGGGAAGAAAATTTTATAAGGAGGAAGGAAATAAATATAAATGTCTTGCAAAAAATTCATATGGTTTGTATCATGAGTGAAAATTTCTTTCATGCGGGAGGCCTTCTCCCGCATATATTGTCTTTTTGGAAGAGCAGCTTCATCCGCTAGCAGCTTAAGAATTACATGTGGACTTCCACACGAATTAAAAAGATGAATCAATTCATGGCGACTTTACTTTCTCTCCAACCCCGAGTAGAAAAATTTTCTATGTGAATTTTATCTTTACAATTTTATGCTAGAGAAAAACATTAGATTTATGATCAACTTGTATGTAGGGGACAGCTAGCTCAATGCATTTGTCTCTGGCTTTGCAAAACCAAATTACATGGAAGGAAAGGGAATCTGAATTTTTAGTGAAAGTCACCTCAACTAGTCTCTCAGTATGAGAGCTCATCATGGTAAAACCTCTTCCTTCCTCACACATTTTAGAACTCATACCTTTGGTGAAAGATTCAAGGCACAATTATCTTTCTATTCTACAAAAGAGTATTATAACCATACCAAAATTTTTGTTTCGATCCTCGTTAGGGATCCTTCGAGTTTCAAACATTGTAAAATCCCTTCCCGGGAAATCTAGTTTTCAACTTAGTCTTTTTGAGCCTTTTTTGGCTCAGCGCATGGATTTTCCTTCAGAACACTAAGTTTTGATGCGCCCTTAAAAGCCTTTCGCGCATGGTTTTCCATGTTAACACATCTTTCTGCGCCAAAGGATGTTGAGTCTATTTTACAAAGCGCCATGCGCATGCGCCTTTATTTCACATTGCTTTTGTTGCCCACTTTTCATGCGCCAAAGGGCGCACATAATCTTCGCATTGTCAAAAGTTTCGTGCGCCAAAGGGCGCACGCTTTCCCCGCCGACAAAGAACTTTCATGCGCGCCATTTCAAAAGTGGTCGGCGCATTGATCGATGACAAGTTTTTCTATATATATCAAGGCGCCCCAATGTCATTTTCATTCTTTTTGTCGAGCACGTGATCACTCTCGACTTCACCGCCGCTCGCTTCGCTTTCGCACACGCCTGTGGACCCGCCTCAATTTTGCTATATATCTAAGGTAAGAGGTTCTCCCTCTTCTCCATTTTTTTTGTGCTTTCTGCCTTTTTGGTGTTCTTGGTCCGTGTTTTGGTCTCGCGTTGTGGTTTGCTAAATGTGTTAAAATAAGATTGGTTTGAGCTAGTTTCCCTCGTGCCGTCTCTGCCTTCCTTTCTTCTTTTCCTCCTCCTCCCTCCCTTTTCCGGATCTACCTGGAAGGGAGCTGTTTTGAAAGGACTTGGTCTAAAATTTTTATAAAACCTTATATGTCCATGCTATCTTTGAAATGGAAGAAAGAATGAAAATGATTTGAGCAATGAGTTTAGTTCTATGGCGCACCGGCGCGTCTTGTCACACTTAAAACAGCAAGCCCCTTTTCGCGCATCTACCCGCCATGTTACATGATTAAAACTCCGCCAATGGCGCAGCCTTTTGTCCCGCTACATCTAGAACTCATGCGCCTCAAAGCGCGCCTTTTGATGCTACAAGTATAAATCCCGCAAGTGTAAAAGCCCGCGCACCTTTATCCATGTTACATCCCGATTCCATGCGCCAAAAGGGCGCACCCACTTTCATGCAACACAAGCCTTATTCGCGCAAGTATAAAGCTATCAAGGCGGGCGCACCCTCCATCATAGCAGAATATGATGTTGTGTAAACTCTTTCATGCGCCGCGCAAAGCCTTTGGCGCACCATTTGTTAATGTTACATAATCCATCCATGCGCCAAAGGGCGCACCGAACCTTCATGTAACATACTTTTCCATGCGCCCGCTATAAAAATGCAACTCGCTTCATCCATGCGCCATGCGCCTTTCGCGCCAAATAACCTCTCGCAACATTCCTTTTCTCATGCGCCTTATCTATTTGGCCTCAGCATGCATTTTTCCCCGCGCCCGAGCCTTAAAATCTCTAACTCTTTCTTCTCGCTAGCTTCCAATGGAAGATCAAATGACTAATTCAACCTTTTTGATTGGGTCTCACTTCTTCTTCATGCAGATCAGCAACGAGTTCGAAAGAACACATGTCTACGCTGCAAAGAAGAAACCCACCAAACCAAGAGGAAAGGCTAAGCTTGATAAGAAGAGATGAAATACAAATATCGTAGGGTCGATGCCCGAATCACAGCCGAGTGCAAAGAGATGGATGCCGAGACTCAATTGGGTCACATTGACATGGATGAGTTCTGGGTTAGACTCGTGTAAAGTTACAAGAAGTCCATGGATGGACAAGTTAATAGCAAAGTGCTCCCGCACTTCACCGAGGAATCCCCACAAGACTGCCAACAACGAATTCATGATGGTGATTGCAAGAATGTTACAACAAAGACACAAGATGTGTCGAAAATAGTAAGGGCGAGGCAAGTCATAAACCTCACCGCCCGTCATTTTGAGTTAATACTTGCATCCTCACCACCGAACTACGTGGTCGTTAGCCAACGAGAATGCATCAAGGCCTCCGGGAAGACAACGAAGACCAAAGCATGCATGCAACATGAATGAGGTCTACCTAAAGAACAAGAAGGTGGTGACCCGGTGGCCTCGACTATCCACCGAAGTGATTTCTCGTAGGAACTCAAATGATACTATCACTTTCCCGAGCAGAGTCTTCTGCTTTCGATGCCCACTATTTCCATAAGTGGATGTCATGCGGTACTGGAGACAATGAATAAGAATTTTCCCGATCGCGCTTTTGGGGAAATAATAAGCAAGACTATATCTCGAGCAGCACACAAGCTTCGCCACAACAGAGTGTTCCATATGAACTCCTATGTAGTCTACGCCGCAGCATGGCAAAGCAAGGATTATCCGGGGCTGAACTGGTGGAGTATGGCCTCAAAGCCAAGATATTTGATTACTACCCAGAGCCGAGGTCGAGAATAGCATCCAACATTTCGCAAAAGTTAACGATGCATTCTTCTATCATGTCATCTCGCCTACCGAGGCCAAACATGACTCATAAATGACGACCAAAAACATAGTGGCAAACACAGAAATGGGGGCCCTGCTCACCCAATTTCCCACGCTCACCTATCCGAGGGCTGCCAACTTTTTGGGAGAGCCAACCAGCTACCAAGGTATGCCGGGCCTAAGCCGATTCTACTAGAACTCACAAGGCAAATGGTCACATACCATGAGAAGTGCCTCAAAAGAAAGAAGGGTGGAACTCCTTTCCCCTCAAAGTGGGCCGATACACATGCTCCACCCACCATAAGGCGAAGGAAATGTTCGCAGAGCTGGAGCTACTCAACTTGAAGCATGACTTCCCACCAGCCTACCTTCGACCCAAGAAGCCGCCCCAAAAGCGAAGCTCGATCCGATCCATGTCCCTCAAATTGAGGATATTTACATCGACGCTCTCCATGAGGCGGAACTCGTAAGAAAGGATCACTCTCGCTAGCATCGGAAATCATCCAATACGGAGTGGCCATTGTCCCCGAAGGCTTCCAGACTACGGAAGATGAAGTAGATAAGGTGTATAATGACACAGATGGGGACAATTGGCCCTTCCCGCCATCGACAGAACAAGGCTCCTCAAACAATCGAGGAGAGGGTCAAGGAGACTATGCGGAGAATGAGTATCGGGTGCCGCATGAACGGACTAATCTACCTGGGGTAGATTTCACAACTTCCCTTTGGGCAACGCACCTCCAAGGTCAAAGAAGTAGCAAAGTGAAAGGCAAAGGTGCAGAAGTGAACCTAGCACCATTCAGAGGAAGCCCCCGAAAGTCCTCTTCCTCGTGAGCTTAACAAGTTATAACTCTTGATGAGGAATCGACAGAGATAGTCCTATACGCCCATCCACCTGTGATGTCGGGCAAGCGCTACAACTTCGTAGGTCCCTTCTATCCCTTCTTCTTCTCTTCCTTCCTCCTCGAGTGACTCAAACGACCACCCCTTGGTCGTGTCCTCCGCCCCTTCTTCTACCCTTTCCCCGCTTCTTCATCTATCTTCTCCTCCTCGCTGATTTGTCTTCTTCCATTTCTTCCTCATCTCCGAGCTCCCTTCCCTTCCTATGTCTTCTGCAGCTATGCGTTTCCTTCCTCCCGTGGACATTTCTTCGGCTATTCTTTCCATGCCGCCGCCGCGTGTCTCCACGTTTTTCCCCTCTTCTACCGTTGCTCGCTCCCTCTCTCTCTCGGTCCTTCTTCTATAGGACCAGCTTGATCTCTCAAAGAATGAGCCAACAAAAGAGGAAAGTCCCCATCGCTCCGATGGACTTTTCGGTCATTCCAAGCTAAAGGAGCAAAGAAGCACAAGCTTTGCTACACGCTTCTCAAGAGCGCCGCAGTGAGAGAGTCATGGAAATAGCGCACTCCCAACCCCCTCAAAGAGAAAGAAGATCTGTCTCCGACAGATTTCACCGTGACCCAAGTCACAATGGGGACATCCTCATAAAGTCTCCAGGGGAAGCTCTTTCCGCAGTTGATGCACTCTGCAAAAAGCTTCAGGAAACAAAAGAGGAGAAAAGGCTACCAAGGAGCAGTAACAAATACCGCTTCAAGCCTTACAGTAAGATGGGAAGTGCACCTCCCACAATCGCCGCCGAGACTCCCGAGCTGCCACCAGAGAAGATCAATGAGTATTCAAAGATCGGCGAGCAGGGTATGGCTGTTTCTGCTTGGAGGAGCCAGATCCTCAAGGATAGTGAAAGAGTAATCGCCGAGTATATCGCTTTATACCTAAACATCGAGAAGGTGAATAAGAACTCCAAGCATTAAGCAGTCCGATATCGTAAGAGTTAGAACATGCTAGACTCCAAAGACGAGACCTTCCAACAAATGTTCGACTGCTCACCAAGATCTCGGTCAAGTTCGAGTCTTCGGTCATCCAAGGGCCCTCAACAAAACTATGTCCACTCGACTATCGATAGATCAGCTGGAATTTGTTTTAGAAAAGATAGACAAGGTAAAGGAAGAGGCCCCGATGCAATGCATCAAATGGAGAAAATTGTCCTCGCCATGACTCTGTGGTTGCTCACTCCTTCCCTTACCTTGAGATCACCGATGACACTATCCGGATCTTCAAGGAGATAGCTTCTCAAGGGACAGGCCGAGGTCACATTCGACACCGAATCTATCAACAACCTACCGACTCGTAGGGACTTCATCGTGTTCCTTATCGAGGCGGAGAAAGATTATTCCAAACTCCCCGAAAAGCTCATGACGAGCGGGAGACTTGCGGCAATCCTGAACGGCACAAGGATCCATCACAGATCAATTTGGGCCAATGATCAGCAAGTTTTTGGAATACCGCGCCAGCCTCCACATATCATCACCTCGAGCAAAGATCGTAAACAGCAACCCCTTTTCGGCCGCAGGATGATGATGATGAGAGCTTCTTCTTCTTCTTCTTCTTCTTCTTCTTCTCTCTCTATTCTCCGACTTTCTTTTCGAATGTCTAAAATGTGTTGATATACAAATGATGACATCATCCATGTTGCATCATGGGATGATGTCATCCACCAAGTTGTCAAAGTCAACATGACTTTTAGATATTTTGTAAATATCTTTGTAAATAAGTGGTTGGCTCCATTTTGCCTTCTCTCTCCTCATCTTCTATAAATATGAGAATACTTGTCAGATTCAAGTGTGAACATTTTTAGATAGAAATAGAAGTGAGGAGAGAAAGACTTTGAGCTTTCTTTAAATGTAAAAGAACAAGAATACAATTATTCGTACTTTGTGCTCAATAGTCAGTGTTATACATTAGATCTTTCTTACGTTAGATCTCGTATGTGTTTAATCTGCTGGATTCATATCTACTTTTCCGTCATTTGTTTATCAAGATTGCTTTGTTTATTTATGCAAGTAGGTTTGGCTCATTTACTACCAAACTAAAAACATAAATCTTCCGACCTTTCGCTTTGGAATTCATTTCTTTTCCCTTCGATCTGCTTCTTTCTCTTCTCCTCTTTCATTCCTTTCTTTTCGCAGCCCGAACACTCTACCGGGATGAGATCCCAACCCCTCAAGGCGTAATCTGTGAGACTTGCATAGGTTCCTCGCTAGTAGAAATAGCAATAAACCAGCTTTCATTCATTGCCTCAAAGAGGGGCTAAGCCCCGCACACCGCTGGCTCTGCCTATCCATAGATCTCGCCCACGCGATGCATTTTCTGACCAACAGCTTTTGCGACTCTGGGAATGAATAGATCTGTCAGATCTATGGTGGTGATATAATATAAAATCAGAAAAATATAAGAAAATCGCTGCCAGTTTGCAAATCTGAACTTTTGTTGAAAATCCAAAAAATTTGCAAAAGTGCCCGAAATTGAAAATTTTCTTCTGAAATCCATAGATCGGGCCTAGTTACAGATCTTTAGTTCGCTGAGTTTTTATCAAAGTTAACATTTTTCCGTAGATCTGAGTTTTTGACTGTTTTCTAAAAAGTTTGAAACCCTCTGAAAAGTAAAGATCAGATCTGAAAATCAGCCTGCTATTCTTCCCTGCCATCTTATCCTCGCTGCTATTTGTCATTAACCGCAATCGGTTTTTCGAAGAGGATAGTTTTAAATATCTAGAAAAGTGCATGCTGCTGGTTTTTGTCAGAAAAACCAGAAAATCAGCAAGTACACCCAAAAATAAAGTTTAAATCTGCGCCATAATATCGCAGATCCGAAGGTACGCCGCAAGTGAACCTTTACGCAGCAGCAGAGAGCCCGTGGAGAAGTTGATCCTACTTTCGATCCGCTTCAAAGGCACAATTTCAGCATAACACCGCACGTTTTTCAGCGCTAAGCTCGGCTAGCCGGCCATCCAGAGTGTCTCACCTCCACGAAGAAAAGTCTTTACAAGGAGCATCTACATCCCTCTCAGAGTGCTCACTACTCAGCTGAACCACCCTCCCACTGTGTGCTTTTTCCAGCCTTTCAAATGGCGGTACCATGGGGAAATGCTATGGGTCCTCTCGCACCGCCACATCCAGCTTCACGCGCTCCTCACGGAAACAAAGAATTTTCCTAAATTCGACGGAGCGGAAATCAAAGCACGGATTCCCACATATCTCGCTTTCATTATGTCATGCAAGATTTTGGACGTGACTCACGAAGATGTGTCGCCGCCTTTTTCTCGAAACTCTACAAGGGCCCGCACCAATGGTTTCAAAGATTTGCCACCCGCATCTATCACCAAATTGGGCAACCTCATGGGAAGCTTTTGAAGACAGATACAAGCCTTCAGAAGATGCATTTGCGTTGCTATCACGGATCACCCACCTGAAGAAAGAGGCCAATGAGACTATGCGCGATTTCGTCACCCGGTTCAATGCATTAATCAACCGTGTCCCTACCGCCATGCTTCCAACACCGAGAATCGTGGGCGTGTTTCTTCGTGAACGCCATGAGCTCAAGTCAGCTTCGCTCCTTCAAGAGCGAGTAGCTACTCCCGACACTCGCTCAGCCGCGCCATCCGGATAGAAGACAATTTGATAATATCTGGCGAGTTGAAAAAGGAATCATCAAAGTCCAAATCTTCATATCCCTCGCCTGCTACTTCGTCTGATCCGGCATTCCAAAAGATGGCGAATGATCTCGCTCGCATTGAAAAAGCAGCTGGCCTGTGCTCCTAGTTCTTCATACCGAGACGCTCCACGAAGGAGTTTCGCTCCCAACAATGTTTCACAAAGACCGCATCTACCGCAATCGCTCCACGGTTGGCCAAGGCTGCTCCTCCGCCAATGCTTTGGCCGAAATTGAAGAGGAAGAGCAAGATTATGAAGAATCTTCGCCTCAAGACGAAGATGATCAAGATGTCGGAGCCGACCGCGACTCTACTATTGATACATGGAATTTGATGAGGATGAATCATGAAGAAGAGAGTACTCAAGGCTATGCAAGCGACAATCCTACGCTGTTTTTACCCGCCGCAAGGAAAGGAAGCGGAAGTTGCTGCCCATGTGCGTAAGAGAAGGTCGTGTCAAACGCGCCTCCAACCATTGCATAAAAGAGGTAATCCTCTTCCTACTCAACTCCCGCTAAGTCTTTTCCAAAGAAGTCTTTTCCGCCCATCTCTCCTCCGAATCAGCCCTCATATTCCTATCAAGATCAAGAACCCTGCTCCACCATCGCGAAGTGAAGGACTCATTCCCTCACCAACGCAACCCTTGGCCGCATTTGATATTATAGATCACACTAAGAAGACCAAGATCCAAATGTCTGAAGCCGAGTACCTTCAGTCAAACCCCGAACAACTTGTAAGATTAACTAAATATATTCAAGTCAAGCTGTTACATCTAAACAGGTTTCCCCAAAAGGAATCCTTTCCACTCCTCCTGAATCCCACATAAATGTTGCTTCAACATCTGCATCAGGCAAGATAGAACCTTTCTATCTCTCTCTCCTAATCAACGGCCATAAGTTGAGTAACTGCATAATTGATTCCGGAGCTTCCGATAATGTCATGCCGGCGAAAGTCACCCATGCTTTGGGCCTCACTCTTACCAAACCTTTCGGCAGATGTTATTCATTGGAAACCAAGCAAGTGCCATTGATTGGCCAAATCAAAGACGCGCAATTTGCGCTCATGGATTCCCCAGAAAAGAGGGTAAAGATGACCGCCTCGCTGCCGACATTCCAAAGAATTTATGGAATTCTCACTGGGAAGAAGTTTCAGCAAAGTGGTTGGTGGAGAAATTCACATGGACTGGTCTAAAGCTAGAATACCCGCACAAAGGTGTGATGCAGACTTTAGAACTGTAATCGCAAAAGAAGTACTTGGTTACTAGCTCAGGACCCCAAAGCCCAAATCCTTTTTGAATCATCGTGATGGGGAACTACTTCTTATCTACCGAGACGGGTACAAAGGGCGTTTTTGTTCAAGAAAAGGATCTTAATGAGATCTGACCTCGCAATTTGATGGCAAACAGCGACTAGTGGATGTGGCGCCGAATCGTGCTAATATCTCCCGAAGAGGAGGTAATTCCTCTTTCTTTCAAGTTGCAGCTTTTCAATACTAACAATACTCACGAGTATGAATCTCTCTTGCTCGTATGCAAGCCGCAAAGGAAAGAGGAATTAAAAATCTAAAGTTCAAGGTGATGCCGAGCTAGTTGTAAATCAGGTCAAAAGGATTTACCAAGTGAAAATGAGAGGCTCAGCACTACCGTAACGCAAAGATGGGACAAAGCATCGAAGAATTTGATGCCTTTTCAATAGGGCAATTCCAAGAGCTCAAAATGATATGGCCGATTCATTGGCCGCTTTCAAAGATCTCTCATGCTCCCACACCCGGTTTGAAAACGAACAAATACACCATCAAGTGGTTTTCCACCCGAGCGTGCTGCATAACTCTCAAGATTGGCAGTATTCAACGATGATAATCACCTCATCCTTTCTAGAAAAATCAGAAAATTTTGATGAGTTGTATTTTGAAGGATCCACTTCTACATGCCGTGAATCAATCAACGGTCAAAACCATGAATCAGAGGAGAAAGACGGCATATGTCAGCTCAAAGGAAATAAAATTCCGAAGGGCCTGGTTTCTCTGGAGCGCCTGTTTGACAGGCACGACCGTTTTATGAAAAAGAAGAAGCAAGATGTTCCTGACTCATCCCCAGAAATAGAACCAGTCAATATAGGTTCTGAGGCACACCCGCAATTTGTAAACATTGGCAAATGTTGCACGCCTGAAGAGAAGCGGAAATTTGTCAAGTTGCTGAAGAAATATATAGATGTGTTGGCATGGTCCTATGCCGATCTAAAGTCCTTCAAGCCAAAGGACGTTCAGCATGACATACCGCTGAAAGAAGATGTCAAAGCCTTTCGCCAGAAGCAAAGGCATTATAATCCTAAGATTTCGGGCACCATCCAGCAGAAATTCAGAAGATGCTGGATGCGAGAATCATCTTCCCTATCCATCACAGCACTTGGGTGGCGAATATTGTGCCAGTGCGCAAGAAAAATGGCGAGATACGCATATGCGTAGACTTTCGAAATTTGAATCAAGCTTCACTGAAAGATAACTACCCTCTTCCGATAATGGATCAAGTTCTGCAAGCAGTAACTGGATCAGAAATGTTGTCTATGCTTGATGGTTTTTCAGGCTACAATCAGATTGAAGTCTCGCCAAGATCAATTCAAAACAAAGATTCACTACTCCTCCTCGGGGTACATTTGCCTACAAAGCAGATGCCTTTTGGCCTAACTAATGCAAAGCTACTTTTCAACGGGCCATGGACTTCGATTTAAAGGTATGATGGGAAAAGTCATCAGAGTTTATCTAGATGACTTAACCGTGTTCTCTAAACAACGAAGTGATCATTGTGATCACTGAGCAAGTATCGGCAAAGCCGAGAACATGGAATTTCCCTAAATCCCAAAAAGTCTGCTTTTGGAGTTACTAAGGGAAGTCATAGGGCATGTGGTTAGCAAAGAAGGAACGAAGATAGATATTGAAAGGGTTAAGGCTATTCAGAGCCTTACTCTGCCTACAAGCAAGACTGGTGTTCATTCTTTCTTCGGAAAGGTGAACTTTCTTAGGCGTTTTGTTCCTGACTTTGCCGAAAAGACTCGCCACATACCGAACATGATGAAAGGATCACCAACTTTCAGATGGAGTGAAGAAGGGAAAAGGTCATTTGAAGAAATAAAAACTTCTGTTGCCCATGCACCGGTCCTGGTATGTCCCGACTTCTCCAAGGACTTCATCATGTATAGCTACGCATCAGAACATACTGTGTCTGCAATCTTAATGCAAAAGAATTCAGAAGACATTGAATCCCCGATTGCATTCATGAGTTCTCCCCTCAAGCCTCACGAGTCAAGATGACTCAATTGAAAAGCATGCCTTTGCCGTTGTCAAAGCAAAGAAGAATTTCAGGTATTACATTCTAAACTCGCATACGGTGGTGCTGGGTCCCCGACACGGCGGTAAATCAATTCTAACTCAAAGCAGAGTTAGGAAGTTTGAGAGGGAATTGGATCGCAAAGGTCCAGGAATATGACCTGGATATTAAACCAACCAAGCTGGTAAGGGGCAAGGGCCTGTGTCAGCTAATGGCTGAAAACAAAGATTCAGAAAATCCTAAAGGAAAAGAGGATCTGCATCAACAAAGAGCAAAGCCCTAGAGGAGCCTCGATTCTCCTCGCTCTAGTTCTATTTGTTGCAACTAGTGACGAGTGGTACTCCGACATCGCTTTCTTCCTTACCTACGGCGAATGCCCAATGCACCTAACTGCGAGGGAGAAGCGCACTATAAAGCTCAGAGCAGCTAAATATGTCATCTGGGATGACGGTTTATATAAGCGCGGGATAGACGGTGTCTTCCTGCGATGTGTTGACAAGCCCCAGCAAGTAAAACTGCTGGAAAGTTTTCACAATTCAGCCTCGTGGAGGCCATTTTTCTTCTTCCGTGATAAAGACACAAGATCATTCGAGCTGACTATCGGCCAACGCTCTTTCAAGATGCGCTACTGGGTGGCAAAGTGTGAACCCCACAAGAATTTTCAAGGCAAGCCCAAGTTGGCTGCCCTTCCCTAAGGCCGGTCATCATCAATGAACCATTCAGCAATGGGGAATTGATTTTATCATGCACTCAATCCTCAATCGAGTGCCGACATAGCTATGTCCTTACAAAGAACGGATTACTTCACCAAGTGGGTGGAAGCCATACCACAAGCATGCCACTTCGAGGTGGTTTGCAGCTTTATCAAAGAAAATATCATTGTCAGTTCGCTGCTCCAAACAAAATCGTTGCTGATAATGCTTCTAACTTCTCCTCCCGGAAGTTATTAGTTTTGCTATGAATATGGGATAACTTTAGCACATGCCTCGATTATTACCCTCGTGGAAATGGTCAAAGCGAATCCAAGAATAAGAACTTGGTGACCATCATACGGAAATTAGTAGATGAGAATCAGCGGATGTGGCACAAGTCTTTGTACGACGACGCTTTGTGGGGGACCGCATTACTCCCAAGAGATCTCTCGGCATGTCACCTTTTCAAGTGTTATATGGCACCGATGCCGAACTTCCCATTTCTGTGGAACTTCCTGCTCTACGCTTGGCACGAGTGATCGAAGATGAAACTTTCCAGAATTCTCTAGAAAAGAGAATCATGTATCTTGTGGAACTTGAAGAAAAGAGAGTAAGAGTGGTCGACAGGATCACTGAGCATCAGAATCAAGTAAAGAGGCTTTTTGACAAGAAGGCCAAGCAGAGAAATTTTCAAGTGGGAGATCTCGTCCTCTTATGGGACAAGCGAAGAGAGCCAAAGGGCATGCACGAAAATTTGATTCCCTATGGAGAGGGCCCTTCAAAATCAAGCAACTCAATGGAGAGAATAGTTTCTATCTCTCATATCTAGATGGAGCTGAACTCCCGCTTCCCTATAGCGGGCAACATCTCAAGATCTTCAGGAAGTAGAGCTTGCTCTCTTCTTTGTACAGTTTGCTTTTTGTTGTGTGTTTGCTTTTGTTGTGTGTTTGCTTTCGGTTAGTTTTGTGTTTCCTTTGTTCTCCCTCCGGTCCCCCTTGTTTTTGACTCCGTACCCAATGGATAGGCACATGTGATCTGGGATTCTCTACCCCCGAGCTCGCTCAGGGATAGTCCCTGAAGAGCCAAATTGTTATCCCGTAAAATTGACAAGGGCAATTTTACCGATAACCATACCGAAAATTTTGTTTCGATCCCTCGTTAGGGATCCTTCGAGTTCGAAAGATTGTAAAATCCCTTCCCGGGAAATCTAGTTTTCGAACTTAGTCTTTTTGAGCCTTTTTTGGCTGGGCGCATGGATTTTCCTTGTAACACTAGCTTTTGATGCGCCCCCTTAAAAGCCTTTGGCGCATGGTTTTCCATGTTAACACATCTTTCGGTGCGCCAAAGGATGTTGAGTCTATTTTGCGTGCGCCAAGGCGCATGCGCCTTATTGTTGACATTGCTTTTGTTGCTCCACTTTTCGGTGCGCCAAAGGGCGCACATAATCTCGCTGCAACACAAAGTTTTGGTGCGCCAAAGGGCGCACGCTTTCTCCTGTCGACAGCAACTTTCATGCGCCATTTCAAAAGTGGTTGGCGCATTGATGACAAGTTTTTCTATATATATCAGTGCGCGCCCAATGTCATTTTCATTCTTTTTGTCGAGCACGTGATCACTCTGGACTTGTCACCGCTCGCCGCTTTCGCCGCCCCGTGTGACCCGCTCTCAATTTTGCTATATATCTAAGGTAAGAGGTTCTCCCTCTTCTCCATTTTCGTGCTTTCTGCTTTCTTGTGTCTTCTGGTCTCGTGTTCTTGGTCTGCGTTGTGGTTTGCTAGCCGGTGTTAAAATAAGATTGGTTTGAGCTAGTTTCCCTCGTGTTGTCCTGTCTTCCTTTCTTCTTTTCCTCCTCCTTTCCCTCCCTCTTTCCGGATCTACTGGAAGGGAGCTGTTTTGAAAGGACTTGGTCTGCCAAACTTTTTATATGAAACCTTATATGTCCATGCTATCTTTGAAATGGAAGAAAGAATGAAAATGATTGAGCAATGAGTTTAGTTCTATGGCGCACTGGCGCGTCTTGTCACACTTAAAACAGTTGCGCCCCTTTGGCGCATCTACCCGCCATGTTACATGATTAAAACCTGCGCCTTCAAAGCGCGCCCTTTTTGCATGCTACAAGTGTAAATCCCGTGCCTTTTACCCATGTTACATCCCGATTCCATGCGCCAAGGAGCGCACCCAGCTTTCATGTAACACAAGCCTTATTCGCGCAAGTATAAAGCTATCAAGGCGCGGGCGCACCCTCCATTGCAGTAACATGATGTTGTGTAAACCCTTCATGCGCCGCGCCAAAGCCTTTGGCGCACCATTTGTTAATGTTACATAATCCATCCATGCGCCAAAGGGCGCACCGAACCTTCATGTAACATACTCTTTCCATGCGCCCTGCTATAAAATGCAACCTGCTTCATCCATGCGCCATGCGCCTTTGCGCCAAAAGATAACCTCTGCAACATTCCTTTTCTGTGCGCCTTATCTATTTGGCCTGCCAGTTGCATTTTTCCTGCGCCCTGAGCCTTAAAATCTCTAACTCTTTCTTCTGCTAGCTTTCCAATGGAAGATCAAATGACTAATTCAACCTTTTTGGATTGGGTCTCACTTCTTCTTCATGCAGATCAGCAATCGAGTTCGAAGAACACATGTCTACGCTGCCAAGCAAGAAACCCACCAAACCAAGAGGAAAGGCTGTTCGACGTAAGAAGAGATGAAATACAAATATCGAGGGTCAGATGCCCGAATCACAGCCGAGTGCAGATGGATGTCGAGACTCAATTGGGTCACATCGATGACATGGATGAGTTCTGGGTTAGACTCGTAGTTACAAGAAGTCCATGGATGGACAAGTTAATAGGCAAAGGCCCTCGCACTTCACCGGAGGAATCCCCGCGCCGCCAACAGCAACAACGAATTCATGATGGTGATTGCCAATGTTACAACAAAGACACAAGATGTGTCGAAAATAGTAAGGGCGAGGCAAACATAAACCTCACCGCCTGTCATTTTGAGTAATGCTTGCATCCTCACCACCGAACTATGTGGTCATAGCCAACGAGAATGCATCAAGGCCTCGGGAAGACAACGAAGACCAATGCATGCAGCTTGATGAATGAGGTCTACCTAAAGAACAAGAAGGTGGTGACCTGTGGCCTCTGTACTATCCACCGAAGTGATTTCTCGTAGGAACTCAAAGATACTATCACTTTCCCGAGCAGAGTCTTCTGCTTTCGATGCCCACTATTTCCATAAGTGGATGCTCATGTACTGGAGACAATGAATAAGAATTTTCCCGATCGCGCTTTTGCTGGGGAAATAATAAGCAAGACCATATCTCGAGCAAATACAACAGCTCGCCACAACAGGAGTGTTCCATATGAACTCCTATGTAGTCTACGCAGCAGCATCGGCAAGGGATTATCCGGGGCTGAACTGGTGTGAGTATGGCCTCGTGCCAAGATATTTGATTACTACCTGTAGAGCGAGGGCCGAGAATAGCATCCAACATTTCGCAAAAGTTAACGATGCATTCTTCTATCATGTCATCTCGCCACCGAGGCCAAACATGACTCATAAATGATGACCAAAAACATAGTGGCAAACACAGAGAAATGGGGGCCCTGCTCACCCAATTTCCCACGTTCACCTATCCGAGGGCTGCCAACTTTTTGGGAGAGCCAACCAGCTACCAAGGTATGCTGGGCCTAAGCCGATTCTACTAGAACTCACAAGGCAAATGGTCACATACCATGAGAAGTGCCTCAAAAGAAAGAAGGGTGGAACTCCTTTCCCCTCAAAGTGGGCCGATACACATGCTCCACCCACCATAAGGCAAGGAAAATGTTCGCAGAGTCGAGCTACTCAACTTGAAGCATGACTTCCCACCAGCCTACCTTCGACCCAAGAAGCCGCCGCCAAAAGCGAAGCTCGATCCGATCCATGTCCCTCAAATTGAGGATATTTACATTGACGCTCTCCATGAGGCGGAACTCGTAAGAAAGGATCACTCGCTTAGCATCAAGCGGAAATCATCCAATACGGAGTGGCCATTGTCCCCGAAGGCTTCCAGACTACGGAAGATGAAGTAGATAAGGTGTATAATGACACAGATGGGGACAATTGGCCCTTCCCGGCCATTGACAGGAACAAGGCTCCTCAAACAATTGAGGAGAGGGTCAAGGAGACTATGCGGAGAACAGAGCATTGGTGCCGCATGAACGGACTAATCTACCTCGGGGTAGATTTCACAACTTCCCCTTTGGGCAACGCACCTCCAAGGTCAAAGAAGCAGCTGAAAGGCAAAGGTGCAGAAGGTGAACCTAGCACCATTCAGGAGGAAGCCCCTGAAAGTCCTCTTCCCTCAGAGCCAGAACAGGTTATAACTCTTGATGAAGAATTGACAGAGGATAGTCCTATACGCCCATCCACCCATGATGTCGGCGTCGCTACAACTTCGTGAGGTCCCTTCTATCCCTTCTTCTTCTCTTCCTTCCTCCTCGAGTGACTCAAACGACCACCCCTTTGGTCGTGTCCTCTCGCCCTTCTTCTACCCTTTCCCGCTTCTTCATCTATCTTCTCCTCCTCGCTGATTTGTCTTCTTCCATTTCTTCCCTCATCTCCGAGCTCCCTTCCCTTCCTATGTCTTCTCGCAGCTTGCGGTTTCCTTCCTCCCGTGGACATTTCTTCGGCTATTCTTTCCATGCCGCCGCCGCGTGTCTCCACGTTTTTCCCCTCTTCTACCGTTGCCGCTCTCCTCTCGCCTCTCGGTCCTTCTTCTATAGGACCAGCTTGATCTCTCAAAGAAATGAGCCAACAAAAGAGGAAAGTCCCCATCGCTCCGATGGACTTTTCGGTCATTCCGGCTAAAGGAGCAAAGAAGCACAAGCCGGTTACACGCTTCTCGAAGAGCGCTGCAGGTGAGAGAGTCATGGAAATAGCGTACCCCAACCCCCTCAAAGAGAAAGAAGATCTGTCTCCGACAGATTTCACCGTGACCCAAGTCACAATGGGGACATCCTCTGAAAGTCTCCAGGGGGAAGCTCTTTCCGCAGTTGATGCACTCTGCAAAAAGCTTCAGGAAACAAAAGAGGAGAAAAGGCTACTGAAGGAGCAGAACAAATACCTGCTTCAAGCCTTACAGAAGATGGGAAGTGCACCTCCCACAACTGCCACCGAGACTCCTGAGCTGCTCAGTCAGGAGAAGATCAATGAGTATTCAAAGATCGGCGAGCAGGGTATGGCTGTTTCTGCTTGGAGGAGCCAGATCCTCAAGGATAGTGAAAGAGTAATCGCCGAGTATATCAGTTTATACCTAAACATCGAGAAGGCGAATAAGGAACTCCAAGCATTAGCAGGTCCGATATCAGAAGAGTTAGAACATGCTAGACTCCAGCACGAGACCTTCCAACAAATGTTCGACTGTTCAGTCGAAGATCTGGTCAAGTTCGGAGTCTTCGGTCATCCAAGGGCCCTCAACAAAACTATGTCCACTCTGGACTATCAGATAGATCAGCTGGAATTTGTTTTAGAAAAGATAGACAAGGTAAAGGAAGAGGCCCTGGATGCAATGCATCAAATGGAGAAAATTGTCCTCGCCATGACTCTGTGGTTGCTCACTCCTTCCCTTACCTTGAGATCACCGATGACACTATCCGGATCTTCAAGGAGATAGCTTTTCTCAAGGACAGGCCGAGGTCACATTCGACACCGAATCTATCAACAACCTACCGACAGTAGGGACTTCATCCTGTTCCTTATCGAGGCGGAGAAAGATTATTCCAAACTCCCTAAAGCTCATAGACGAGCGGGAGACTTGCAAGCAATCAAAGAACGGCACAAGGATCCATCACAAGATCAATTTGGGCCAATGATCAGCAAGTTTTTGGAATACCGCGCTCAGTTCCACATATCATCACCTGAGCAGCATCAGAAACAGGCAACCCCTTTTCGGCCGCAGGATGATGATGATGAGTAGCTTCTTCTTCTTCTTCTTCTTCTTCTTCTTCTCTCTATTCTCCGACTTTCTTTTCGTAATGTCTAAAATGTGTTGGCACAAATGATGACATCATCCATGTTGCATCATGGGATGATGTCATCCATCAAAGTTGTCAAAGTCAACATGACTTTTAGATATTTTGTAAATATCTTTGTAAATAAGTGGTTGGCTCCATTTTGCCTTCTCTCTCCCTCATCTTCTATAAATATGAGAATACTTGTTGTATTCAGAGGGTGAACATTTTTTAGATAGAAATAGAAGTGAGGAGAGAAAGACTTTGAGCTTTCTTTTAATGTAAAAGAAACAAAGAATACAATTATTCGTACTTTGTGCTCAATAGTCATGTTACATTAGATCTTTCTTACGTTAGATCCGTATGTGTTTAATCTGGATTCATATCTACTTTTCCGTCCATTTGTTTATCAAGATTGCTTTGTTTATTTATGCAAGTAGGTTTGGCTCTATTTACTACCAAACTAAAAACATAAATCTTCCGACCTTTCTCGCTTTGGAATTCATTTCTTTTCTCCCTTCGATCTGTTCTTTCTCTTCTCCTCTTTCATTCCTTTCTTTTCGCAGCTGAACACTCTACCGGGATGAGATCCCAACCCCGAAGGCGTAATCTGTGAGACTTGCATAGGTTCCTGCTAGTAGAAATAGCAATAAACCGGGCCGCTTTGCCTCAAAGAGGGGCTAAGTTGATTTGAGCAATCAAATGGAGTGCAAAACACATAACCCAAGTTTTGAAGAATGAAGTTTTTAAAGGGAATTACAAACAAGTAAGTTTGGGGGAAATGATGAGGCAAGAATATGTCCGATTAATGTATAATATATGATCTCATCTTACTCTCCTTTTGATTAAGTTTGATTGCATTGTCTGACTTTTAGTTGATCTGATGTGAGTTAGGATGTAATTCCTAAAAAGTATGTGTTTGAATTCAGTTTTTAATAAATCAGTCTAAATCAGTCAAGGAAGTGAAGAAAGAAATGTTTAGTTTGTTTTCAGCAACATCTCTGCTCCTACACAGCTTAGTTCGAACTTCCAAACTAGTTCTGAACTCCATCACGAGTCATCATTTAGTTCCAGAATTTTTGGACTTAGTTCTGGAACTCCTAAGGATAGCTCTAGAAATCTCATGATTTGGAGCCTTAACAAATTCCTATGATTTTGGAACTTCTCTGAAGTTCCATAACTGATAAGGAGTTATCTATTTTAAACCACATCCAAATATTTTTCATCTACAACCCTTTCAATCAGGAAGGACGAGAATATTTCTAAATGCAGATCCAGGGAGATTTATCCTACAACTATCTGATCAACCGCAATCCGGCTTAGAATCTATTTTGGGCATAATTTGATTTCATCGTAAATCATTGAGATAGCTATGATTTTAAAATGTATATAAAAGTATACATGTAGTAGATATAGAATATATACAAATAGAAGATATAGAATGAGATAGAAATAGAAAAGAGAAGAGAAAGACTAAGTACTCAGATCCAGTACGTTTGTAATTCGAATGTTTTATCAATAAAATAGCCATTCCTATTTGAGAGAATTTTTAGTTGTTAAATCCTGATTCGAGGAGGAGCAAGGGCCCACTCCCCAAGGACTAGGATATTCCTTTATTTGGTATTTATATTTCTTCAAAAATAGCTTAGATATGTTAATTTTTATTGTTTTAATCCTTCCAGTTAAACTCTATTGTATACTTATTCCCGTAGGTGTTTAGATAGATTCTTATATTTCCTGCAATTATTTTCAAACATTCTAAATTGAGTGTATTTATTTTCTAAGAACAAGTGTGTTTCCATTCTGCACAGTGTGTTTACTTTCAACAAGTTTTCATAGTTTGATTTAAATAAGGTTTTACCAAGAAGTCCTTAAGACATTAAAGAGATCCCTAGAAAATACAAAAATAAATACAGTCAACTACTAGATTGGTTAAAGTACTCTTGTTGCATATAGCTTTAGACACACCCCTGGTTTGATATGACATCAACAAGAAGTTGATTAAATGAAAGGAATGATGACACCCATCAAACAAGAGTGCTTGACCAAAAGTGAATAATATGGGTGCTATCATCCTCTTAGATTATTAGTTTTTTATCCTTTCTGCATTGAAGATCTTTTTGTTGATCCTCTTTTATCACTTAGGTTTCACTCCAATATTATTAGTTGTACATGTAATCGCAAAACAGATAGCTAGCTCTACATGCCCATAAACCACATCAAACCTAATAAAAAGATGCAAAATGGGTATTCGGACTAACACTATTGGTCACCCAAAGAGTGATATTATAACTAAGCACTACACTACATCTCAAACTCCATGAAGGTCTATGTGAATGTGTGTGTGTAATTATTCCCTAGCTTTCCCTTATGCAAGTTGCACTATGATAGTGGGCTAGATCTAGAATGCTTCAAGTATGAAAATGTGTTAAATGGAATAAAATGAGCTTCCCCTCTATGTTTTGTATGCAGAGTGATGAATCCCTTGTCCCTTATATGTATAAGCTAGATTAATGCCTTTGAAATTATCTTGTTCCTTTGATGCAGATTAGGTGATATTAGATAATTTTTAATGTTTTTCCCCTTATTTGAGAGTAATAACTAAGTATATATATGATTCCCTTGTTTTAATTTCATAATTGACAATTGAGAGGCCAACACAAAGTTTTAAAAGGTCATTAAAAGTAAAAGAGACCAAAAAGGGTAAGAAAAGGATAGAGAGGATCAAGATCACCTAGGAGGGATATGAATGTCTGCTTTCTTGTGTCCTAACTAGGTGCTAGTGTTCGAGGCCATAAAAGATAAATAATTCAAGTTATGACATGGTTGTAAGATGTAAAAATTTAGAAAGAAGACAATAGATAAAGAAAAAAAAGGCCAAAAGGATTTTTCAACTACTAGTTTTCTTACTTAGGAATCATGTATATATTAGTATGCTTTAGGACCTAGAAATGTACCTAACTGCATAGATTTTGTGTCTATGATTTCCCCACTTTATTTTTTTTGAGTGAATACTCGATAGCATAAAGTAGATAGAATATGCATACCTTGTAATCCTATAGAGAAGAGTGTAGCCGATAACATGCCGAGTAGACAAGTAAAGAGTGAAGTGATTGCAAGTTTAATTATAGAGACTAGGAAAAGTAAATATACCTAGGGGTGAAGTGTATTCATAGTAGCTTTGTTGTTAGAGCTTGTGTTTGTTCATGTGAGATGATTCTTGTTGCATATTAAGGAAATATCTACAAAATAATATTGAAACAGAATTAAAGTCTCGTATATAAAAATCATACTAATGTATGTGTAAGTAAGAGTTTGTAAAAGGAAAGTGCGCACTGATGCATAAGAGAGTAAAAGATAGAAAATTATCTTATTTTTCTTGGATATTTTGTTGGGTTTGGATGCCTTGTTGATGACGGTGAGGTATTTGGGATATCTCACACCAAGAGAAGGTATTTTGTGTGATCTCACACCGAGAGTGAGTTTTTTGCTGATCTCATGCCAAGAGTGAGTTTTTGGGTGATCTCATGCCAAGAGTGAGTTTTTTGATGATCTCACGCCAAGAGTGATTTTTTTTGGCTGATCTCACACCAAGAGAAGAGTGTTAGGGAGAGAGGTATAGTTTTCTCTCCTTTCATGATGCTTCCAAATAAGCACCACTATAGATGGTATATCCTTGATTTGTTCCTAATATTCCTATTTTTCCTAATTACAAATGATTGTAACTTATTGTAGCTAGTTGTAATTGATTCTAACTAATTGTAATCGATTGTGACTAATTGTAACTGATTGAAATTGATAAATTGCTCTTTCTAACTAGAGGAAAGGGCCTATTACTAGAGAACTATACTATAAACTTCTAAAAATTATGCTAAACCGAGAAATCAATTTTTTTCCCCCTTAACACAAGTGCGTGGAGGGGAACACAAGTCCCCACTTTGCTACTTTCTAAGACTAAGCACTAGTTTCTACTTCATGTGTTTGGGTCCAAGTCTTATTCTATCCCATTTTGTGTTTGTGTTTACTGTGTTGATTCTATATTGTGTTATTTTGATATATAGCTCGAGCTGTGGGAGAGTGATTTATTCATCCAATAGATGCCCCCTCATTACTGGTACATGTGAAAAGATAGGAGAATGAATTCCAAAAGAGAGGACCTAAAAGTGATATGTTTATCATGTAGTGGATACTTGTAAGGGTAGGGGATGTGCATTGTAGAAACCAAGGCACATATAAAAAAATGTCAACAAGAAAAAAGTGTTAGTTGTAACAATAGATAGTGATTTAATAAAAATTGAATTAAATCTAATTGTAGAGTAATTACTATAATAAATAATGTAAAATTTATAATATACAAGAAAGACGTAAGAAATATAGCATATGAAATATGAAAACCTAAGAAATAAGGAGAGACAGAGAGAACCTATCTAATTTGAATGAGCATTAAGTGATACGGGCATATGACATAGTGAAACATACCGAGGAGAGTGTCGTAGAGGCTCGTTGGAGGTTATGAAATATGAAACTACACAAGTACATGAGCACCTAGGAGAGGACACACGTGCATGGCGCCGATGTCCAGATATGGGCGATGGTGTCTAGGTAAATTCTATGAATATGATTCTTACGGGGCCGAGAGGATGTTTATTATCCTTTTATGGCTTTCACTCTAGATTCGTTTATCAGTATGTGATTTTACCCGTAACCTACAAGCAATAAGTTCAGTTACACATACCTATAAACCACATCAAACCTAGAAAGGAAAATGTGAAATGGGGAGTCGATTGACCCTAAAATGATGCCCTTGTCCATCACTTGATGAGTGAAATTATGAGTGAAAATCTCACTCATATGCATCTTAGAATCCATGTAGTTATTGTGTGTGTGTTCTTGTAGAAATGATGCCCTTTTCCAAGTTACATAGTGATAGTGGGCTAGATCTAGAATGTAGAAAATGTATAGAATATGTGGGATGAAATATAATAAACTTCCCCTCATATGTTGTGTAATGCGAAGTGATCATGCAACCCTTGTCCCTTTTATGATTATTATATCGATATCTTGGATGCTCTTGTTATTTTGAATGCAAGATTAGGTGTAGCATGTAATGCTTAGTTCTTGGTCACTTATTTCGACAACATAACTATGTATTTATATGACTCCTTATTTTAATTTTGTAATTGACAATTGAAAGGTTGAACCAAAGTGATAAAAGTAATTATGAAGTGAAAGGGGACCAAAAGGATAAGAAAATGTAAATAATGACATGAACACCTAGGAGGACAAGAGTTCCCGGTGCTAGTGTCACAACCGCCAGGTGTTAGTGTTTAAGGCCATAGAAAGATAAAACATTCAAATGCTAGCAAGAGTGTAATATGTATAAAGCTAATAAAAGTGCAGAAGAAAAAGCAAAATGAGCATAATTGTAGATGGTATGTCCCATTTTGTTTTTTTGTTCCCTATTGTAAATTATTATTGGAGATAAAATGCATTGTGTATTTGGAGGAAAGTGTTTAGAACCATTTCACTCAATTTAATGCCTCTTATAGGTGGTTGAAGGACATATTTCAAGATTTCAAAGAGTTTTTGGGTAGCAAAAAATTGCTTTGTGAATCCGGTGTGTTGCAGGCCCTTAATTGTGGACTTTGCATGAGTGATCCCCTTATCTTGTAATAGTTATTGTGCATAAAAATTTTCTTGCTTGAGTGTTGAAGACTCTTTGTGAATCTTGTAATAGATTGAATCATGCATATCATGAAGCAATTACTAGTTTGTGGATGTATCTTTCCCCTTTGTTTTTCGCAATGTGTTATAATGAGAAATTACTTGTTTCTTCCCCTAGGACATTAGTTCCTAGGGGCTTTAGGACACAAGCGCTAGGTTCCACTAGAGTAGATTGGCGGTGTGGGCACTAGTATCTATACTTTATCTAAATTCTAAGTCTTATTTTGACTATTTCATGATTGTATACATGTGTTGTTTATGTATTGTGTTGATCTAAATTGTAGCTCTAAGCCAGTTATAGGGGTGATTTTTTCACCCAATATATACCCCCTCATTCGAGGTGCATGTTGCGTCTGTAGGAGAATGTGGACCAAAGGAGAGGATCTGATGTTGATGTAAAGTGAATACCTATAGGGGGTAGGGGATGTGTTTGGTAGAAACCAAGGAACATGTAAATAAAATGGGCTAGTAACAAGTGTTAGTAGTAAAAGTAGCTAGCATGCAATAGAAAAAATGTAGAAATCAAGTGTGTAAACAAGATGGACTATGAAAAATGGGTTTCATACATGGGACATCACTCATAATTTCATAAGACAATCAGGGTTGAGGAATCCAAAAGCATACAATGACCACATAAGACATAGAAATAGCCCATAAACAATAACAAGAAAAATGTGATAGATATTCATGGTTATATATAGTCCTACAAGGAAAATTCTAGACATGAAGCACCTGTTAGCATGTTAGAAAGATAAATAGTATGTCAAATCATGTATTTAGTAGCGAAAAGTAAAGTGGGTGTGATATGGAAAGTAGTAAAGTGTATAACAATAATAACCTTTGATATAGGAAAATATAAAAGTAGAAAAACTAAATTCCCCCATGAGCCTCGGTGATACTAGAAAGGGATTAAATTTTGGGAAATATTCATCATGTAAGGATTTGTAAGAGATCTACATTCAATTCTATATATGAATTGAATGCGTATGTGTATATAGAAAAATATATTGACATACTAAGAATCCGGCTAGTATAGTAAGCAAAGTGTAACATGTAAGTAGTATAGGAAAACAAGAGTAGATGCAACCAAGATATACAAATGTTGTGATGGTGTGATGGAAAGGTATGTAATATTTGAAAATGAAGGGATTCGAGTTTCCCCCAATGGATGTTCATGAAATGAGGTTCATTTATAAATTCCCCTCAAGCAGTCAAGAATGAACCATAAAACAAGAGTGTGTCATCAAGAAATAAGTGTGTCACATGTGAGTATATGCTAGAAAATATATGTCATGAAGCACAAAGCATGAAGTGTGTAATGTGAGGTTCATTAATGTAGTGTGACCTCAATAGTCAAGTGTGAACCGTAGCATGAGAGTGCATCATAGGGTAATGATGATATAATGTGTGTACCAACAAATTGAATATGTTAGGAAATTTAAAATTGTATTTTGGAGCATGAAGTGTATGAGTAGGAACTAAACACACTTGATAGCGCTAGAAGGGGGATGAAAGTGGGATGGCCCTCAAGTGTGCAAGGAGTAAAGACTATCTAACAATAGTGAATGGTGAGGTACATTCACCCAATATTAGAGGATACAAAGGCATGTGAAAATGATCTAAGGTTTTGGTGTAGGAGAGTAACTATGTGCTTGTAAATGAGATTGAAGTGAATAAGGAGGTAGAGAATATATGTAAGAAAGGGTTTCCTAAGTAGGGGACTTAGTCTGTCAAGGTGGAATAATGGACTAATGAGGATGACAAGGTTGAGATATAGGTCATGAGTAAATATGAGAACTAAGTGTAAAACTAGAATTGTACTTAGGATGCATAGGAGGCCACATATAATTAGGAGAGGTAGATGTAGGAGTGGACCAGGAGGATAGCCATACAAAAGGATAAAGCATCTTGGTTGATACAAAAAGATCATCATGAGTGGGTCAAGGAAATGGTGTGTGAGGTTGAATACCTTTGATTGTGAAAACTTGTTTGTTATGGAGGAACTTGAGACATAAGTGATGCATGGAATGGATAGCTTGTGTGGTGAGGAGACAAGGAATACACAAGATCATTTCATATCCAATGATTTTAGAGGTAACAAAAATGGTGTAAAGATGGAAAGAGACCCAACTGTGATGGGAAGAATGACATGACCGTAAGAATTAGGACTCAAAAATATAATAATAGTGTTGGGAACTAAATAACTACAAGAAGTACAATGGAACATGAATTTGTAAGATCGATGGATAGACCATAGTATTATTGATAGCATAGGTGCCAACAAAAGAATTGATATGCAATGAATCAAAATAAAATGTAGCATGATAATCATGATCTGAAAATTTAATTAGTGACGTTGTAACATCACTAGAAGTAATAAGGAAATAAAGAGGCCCCGATGGAGGAGGCACAACATGATAAGTATTATTTATAGGATAATTTATATCTTTCTTATCATCGTTTGGTAAAGGGTCTTTGAATATTTTTCACTTTTTATTATCATCAACTAGCTTGAAGTAGATGACACAAGAAGGTCAATGGATTTTTAATCAATAAGATATTCAATTAGGTGTCTAAGTTTGAAACAACGATCATTTTGATTCTTAATGCATTGATGGCAATCACAGCATGTATTTTCATCGTAGTTGCAGCCAAGTGGGGGAGAAGGTTCTAGAATGAGCGATGGTGGAAGAGTAATAAGATTACTTTCAATAAGTTGCAGAAGTAGGAATTGAGGAGCGTAAGGTAACTTATTAAATGTACATTGCATATCTTGAACTTGATGTGTGATATATGGAGAAAAAACATTGATATTGTCCTTAGCTTTAGTAGGATTAGGGAATGGTTTGAATGCAGATTCAAATTGAAATCTATTAGAAGAGGATGAGGCAATATCATGATATTTTAATTTTCCCGTAGATAATAGAATTTCTTCATGCATCTTGAGTGTATGAAATAATTAATCAAATGAGGGAGAGGTATTAAAGATGACACTCTCTTGAAGTCAAGGTAATATACTTTGAAGAAAAATATCTTATAATTCTTAATTAGCTAGTACGTTAGTCATCTTGGCAAGGTTATTCTTTGAATGAAAAGCATAGTCTTCTAGATGTTCATTAGATCCTTGTTTAAGTTGAGAAAGTTGAGCATAATATATATTAGTGCCGATATTGATAGAAAATTTTTCAAGTAAATCATTGGCTAAGTGTGTAAAATAAGTTACTAAGTGAATAGGTAGATCATAAAACTGATGCATAGTGTAATCTTGTAATATTATAGGAAATAGTTTATCTAGTAATGTAAAAATCATCCACATAATCAATACAATCTACATGGAAAGATTGAAGATGCTCTGATGGTCTCCATAGCTATTGAAGGTGGGAAGCTTATGTGCAATGAAGTTGGGAGGGATTGGATGAGAGGAGATGGCGAGTGAAAAGGGTTGTGGAGGAGAAGTGAGGAATTAAGACATGAATAGGAATGTGAAGTAGTTTTCTACAATTAATAGATTTGAATTTATAGATCTTGATATAAGGAATCTATGTCATGGGTGCCTAAAGAGGAACCAAATTTTGTATTAGAGGTATTATGAGTAATTAGGGGAGTAGTAGTTGTAGCAATGGAGGTAGGAATGTTAAGGGGTTGCGTGGAGGCTATGGAAGCTAAGGAGGAACCCATAAGAGGGTTAGAGGAAACATCTAAAGCATGGTTGGCAGCAAGTAAATCATTTTGGACATGGGAACATGTGTGGGGTAGTCACATAGAGTAGAAAAGAACTAGTGAGATTGTCTAGTTATTCTTGATCAATGTTAGTTTCCTCATCATATGAATGTTCACTTTCAGAAGTTTCAATGTTTTCAAGAGGAACATTGTTTTAATGAAGCAATGGTTAGAAGATTCAGTCATTGATTTAGAGAACTTATGGATGGAGAAAGGAAGCTCAATGTACTCAAAGGAACCAAAATGATCACTATGGGTGATAGGAATAAAAAGAAAACCCTAAAAGGAAGTTTTGATTCCAGTGATGGGGTTCACCAAATGATTTAATAAAAATGGAATTAAATTTGATTACGAGTAAATACTATAATAAATGATGTACAAATGCTAATATACAATAAGATGCAAGAAATAAAGCATGTGTAATATGAAACCCTAAGTAAAAAGGAGAGATAGAGGAACTTAGCTGATTTTTGAATGAATAAGAAGTTATATAGGAATATGAAATACTAAAATATACTTTGAGGAGAGTGTCTCAAATGCTCGTTGGAGGTTTTGAACTCTGAAACTACACAAGACAGGAGCACTGGTAGAGGACAACGGTGCTAGTTCACGTGTCTAGATCTGAGTCTTTGTGTCTAGGTAAATGTTATGGATATGATTATTTAAAGGCCACATGATCTACACTGTCCTTTCTTATATGTCTCTCTAGATTCACTATCTTGATTTTTTATCCTACCTCTAATGTGTAAGAAATAATTTCACCTGTACATACCCACAAACCACATGAAACCTAAAAATGAAAATGTGGAATAGGGATTTGAATTGACCTTGACAATCACCCAAAGAGTGAACTTATGACCGAGCGCTAGACTACATATTAGAATCCATGTATTTCTTGTGTGTGTGTATAAATGAATCCATAGGATGTCGTTGTGAAAGTTGCACCATGATAGTGAGCTAGATCTAGGATGTGTATGAGATGAGGTTCATTTAGAAATTCCCCTTCAACAGTCAAGAATGAACCATATAACAAGAGTGCGCCATCGGGAAATGAATGTATTGCATGTGATTAAGCATATATGCTAGGAATTATGTATCATGAAGCATTAAGCGAAAATGTAGCAAAAGTATATGATGTGGGTTCATTTAAGAATTGGAACCTCAATAGGTAGGTATGAACCACAAAACTAGAGTTCTTCATTGGGTAATTAGGATAAAGTATGTGAAAAAATGATGTGGTGATGCTCGTAAATATAGTCATGAAGCATGGAGCGAGAGAGAGTAGTGGAGGCTAGGATATATGTATCATGAAGCACTGAGTGTGAAGTGTACATGATGTAAGGTTCATTGATGAATTGTTCCCTCAACAATTAAGTGTGAACCATATCACTAGAGTGTGTCATCGGGTAATGATGGTACCATGTGTGTACCACATATGTAAGAATTCTTTGAAAGGGTAACATGAAGCATGAAATGTGAAGTGTAGTAAATAATATAAGAGAAAATAATAGAGGGATTCAATAGTGATGGAGAGGAGGGATAAACTGTGATGCCTCCTAAGTGTATATATCAATAGATACTAGTAAATAGATGTGATCATTTTAAATAAGAATATCAAAATTATGTATAATGTGCAAAAGGATGTATAACGTATATATGTAGTATATGTATCATGAATAGAAGGATCCATAAGTAAAAAAGTGTGTATGGAGTAGCATAGGAGCATAGAGAGATATAGTAAGATGTTCCTATAGTGTAGATATGAAAAAGTGTTGCTAAAAATATTGGCATGAAGTACAAAGAAAAATTAATGTACATATGTGTATGAAAATAGTATGGATAGACAATTACTTATTAAAACATGTGACTATGAGGGGGAGAGTTTGATGCCCCCAAGTGTGCAAGTGATGGATATCTATATGATGATGTGAGAGAGACCATGCCATGGTGGCAGAGTTTGAAATGTGTCTCAGCCATCAATATAAGCATTAGCTTGAGTGAAAAAAGGAATGATGTGTTTAATTGGAGGAGGTTGGTGAGGGATCTTGGCTTGTAGAAAGTGAATTGGTGGCTCTTCTTTGGATGGTGGTTGTTGATTTGGGATTGGTAACACTATAGATGACTTGACAGGAGGAGGTAATGGAGTAAGTATTTTTAAAGGTGGTATGGTACTAGTTTGGATAGGTGGCTCTTGACTTACTAGAGAAGGAACATTAGTAATTATGGCATGATGCTCACTAGACATGGAGGGATAAGATTTGGACCCCATTAGGGTTTAGTAATTGGAGATGAGTGTGAAATGAGACCCTTATACTCTAGATGTCAATTTTTTTCTAAAGAATAGAAATTGTCATCACAATGTCCATTAATCCCATAGGAATTACAATATGGTATACTTTTGTATCAAACAATCCGATGAGGAAGGGGGAAATGATTAGGTAAGCAAATAATTAATTGATTATCGAGTGGTGAAAATAATGTATTAAGTTGTCTAACATTCTTATCTAGCTAGATAAGTATTTAATGTGATAATACCCTTACCTTGCTTGTATGAGCACATGTAGTAGACAAAGAATCATGATGAGGTGTAAAAGAAGAACTAGCATGGGCATGATAAACATTCTTGAGATGTTGGATTTCAGGCTGTGAGGGATTGAATCATGGCTTCCATAGCTTGAAATTTATCTTGAAAAGCATGGTGTAAAGCTTGAATTGACTCTAAGATAGCTTGATAAGATGTGTTATCAGGAATAATAGGTAGGTATAAGATACGATTGAAAATGACACTTACTTGTGAAGGTGGCATATCATGAGGGAGGTACATTGTGTGTATGGATTTTGTGAGAGCATATTTGCAAACTGGGTTCTTTTGAAGTAATTGATACAAGGAGAGTTTAGGAGCTTTAAGAGCCATGTTAGAACTAGGGTTTGGGTTTAGAGAAGAATAAAATTGTTAGATAATGAAACTAAATATCTAAGTATTCGATCAAGAGTAGAGGTTCACTAAATGATTTATTTTAAGTTGGATAAACCTTAATTTCATAGTAACTACTATAACTAATTATATACAAGTGATAAACTATAGTATCATGTAATAAATAACCATATAAAATATGAAACCCTAAGAAATAGAGAGAGAGGAGGTGACTTAGCTGATTTCCAAGTGATCTGGAAGTGATCTGAGCTAGGAAACTACTAGAATAGACTAGGAAGAGTGTCGTCAAGGCTCATTGAGGTTTTAGAACTCATATATATATATATATATATATATATATATGATGGTAGTACCCATAGGAGGATACGAGAGCCCGGCTACTATCTTCCTCTTAGATGCTTATGTTTTGATCCTTTTTGGTTAAAATATCACCGCTATTGATCGTCTTTATCTCTCTAGTTTTACTCCGATGTCGATGGTCATACCTATAACCTACGAAGAGATCTAGTTGCACATACCCACAAACCACATCGAAGATGTAGAATGGGAGTCAAACTAGCCTCGGAGTCACCTAAAGAGTGATCTTACGACTGAGTGTTGTGATAATCTTAGAATCCATATACTTCAGTATGAATGTGTGTGTAATGATTTCATAGGTTGCCCTTATGTAAGTTACACTATGATAGTGGGATAGATCTAGAATGCTCCAAGTATGCAAATGTGTGAAATAGAATAAAATGAACTTCCCCTCCTAGGTTACGTATGTAGAGCGATGCATCTCTTGTCCCTTGTATGGAAGTGCTAGATGTATGTCTTTAAATGATTTTGTGCCTTTAATGTAAGCCTAGGTGATAGTAGATAATTATTAATGTTTGGCCCCTTATTTGAGAGTAATAAATATGTATACGATTCCCTTGTTTGAATTTCATAATTGAAAACTGAAAGGCCAACCCAAAGTTTTAAAAGGTGACCAAAAATTAAAATAAATCCATAAGGGTATGAAAAGGATATAGATGGTTAGAAGTGCATAAGAGGGACAAGAATGCCTAGGCACTTGTGTCTTAACTAGGCGGTAGTTTCTGAGGCCATAAGAGATAAGTAACTCAAGTTCTGATGGTGTTTTAATATGTGTAATACTATAAAGAAGACAATAGATAAATAAAAAATTCCAAAAGGAGTTGTCAACCACTAGTTTTCTTGCTTAGGAATCATGTATATATTAGTATGCTTTAGGACCTAAAAATGTACCCAAGTGCGTGGATTTTGTGTCTACAACACCAATGGAATGATACCAATAGTTGACCAAAACACTTACCTTATGCTCATATTCACAACATGGAGCTACAAGATACCAACTATATGAAACAAAATATGCTCCCCTTGAGCTAAACATTCTCCTCCTTTGCTAGAAAAATTTGCTACTAACTTGTGTCATCTACTCATTCTATAACTTTCTTGACTCTCACCCTTTGACATCATATATTCTTGTAAAAATAAAAAACCTTGTCATGACATGATCCCACTTACTCAATGCATACCTTCTTCAAATTAACTCAAGACCACAAGAGAAAGGCCTCTTTCTCACTAGGTCACCATATGACTCAAACCAATGCAACTTCTCAACTCAACATATGCTTGATCCAATAGACCAAACTCCTTCAACTACCACTGCTACCAATTGATTTGAAAACAAGGAAAAACATTTTCCTTTCAACACGTCTTATCTTTTTCAACTGTTATAAACCTTCTTCAAGACTCTAAGTTGTAATGGACCAAGAAAATGTGAAAATTTTGAAATTTTGGCTAAGTAGATTGCTTCTCTTGGTTTTATATACCTTGTATGTGTCAAGATTGAAGTGGAAATTCTAGTAGTTAGTTAAATTTTTGGGTCTTTTGGTTCAAATTTATTGAATTGGTTCTTGGAGGAACTATTCCCCTCTTCATTGTTTTACCAAAAAAATTCCTTTGTTGGATTAATCAACTCGACTCGGGTATTGTTTGAACATGTGGAAATTTTCCATGTTTCCTCTTGTTCTCCCCTTCCCCACCTTCACTGATTCACTACACTTCACTATTCAAATCGAATAAATCATCATTATTGGGTACTTTTGGAACCTTGAGCAGTGTTCCTTCATGCCTTTGATTCACTAATCATCTACTTCACAACTCCCCACACTCTAATCAAACAAATCAAGTATATTAGGCATTACGGAAAGTGAGGAAATTTTCCTCCGAGCTTGATTCTCCACAACCAAAAATTTCCTTTTGCATTAAAATAGGATTTTGTATTGTATGTTCCAAAAATTTCACTTGGCTCTAACATAATCTATTGAAATTAAATAAAGGTGAATATTGTTTTTAAATATGTTCACATAGGCCTCTAAAGACTCGGCTCATGGTTTTAGTGGGAGGGGTGGAATGTTTGATCTAAAAGCTTATATAAATCATCCACACTAGTCTTATTTTCAAAATTTTCAGTAGACTTGTCCATTGTTGTGTCATGCCTCATCCCTCTTTCCATGTGTAAAGTGCATTTTTGCTCTTAACTCCCTCATTTTCACCCAAGTCAAAAAATTCAAGTTGTTTTGATATTGTTGATCAATTTCCTTCATCTTCATATAAGAGGTCATTAATTTTACAATTATTTAATCTACTTTGGTATTTATTTAGTTCTTGAGCCCTTCCTCTCATATTCTCTTCAAAATACATTGTAAATTCATTTTCTTTCCCCGAGTCCTACCCAATTTTCCGCCATGAAATGCCATTACATTGGATATGAGCATATATCATCCCTTGATACCTTTGTCACTAAGATTAGTGATAGTGATGTAAAACATATGAATTTGAAATATTTTTGGGATAAAATAAAATATGATAACCCAACCTTGTTGGCTCAACATATTAGGGATAATGGGTGACTCATGCAGCTTTTTTCCCTAAATCATTCCAATGCACTTATACTGATCTTAGGTTGTGCCTATAGTTTTGATCCATAAACTAATGAGTTAAAATATCATCAACAGTAGGTTATTTATCAATTAGATTCTCATCATATTAATATGGCCTTGTGTATTCCTACCTTTGAAGATTATGAAATCCTAACTAGGGTAAAATATCAAAGGGATGATGACCTCACTTCACATCAAATACTAGATAGTGATTGCCAAATATTGTCTAAGGGTTAAAATAAAAGGGACCTACAAATTGTCCAAGAATCTCTATAGAATTTAATTCCTAAAGGAGATGTTTGATATGCTTCCATTTATTTTATATACAATGGGTATGCCCTCATCTCGGGAGTTTTAGAACTAGATGATTGTCTATGTTAACTTGATTTATGAATGTACACAACACCTAAACTGTGGAAAAATCATTTGTGAAAATTTAACTTAGGAACTCACTCGGTTCCATCAAAATAAAACATTTTTATGACCTCTTATTTGATTTATACCTTAGTTGGATATAGAATATGGATAGGATTGATACACCAAGATAGGAGAAAGAATATAGATATATATGATTTTTATACATAAATTACTCATGAGAATAATAAGAGTCATCATAGGAGGGTCAATGATTCCTTCACAATGTTTTTGGTGAGGTTTCCTAAAGGAAATGTAACAAGAAGGGTATCTCAAGAGGTCGACAATTAACTTTAGTATATGGAAGTGTGTTCATAAAATTCCATAAATTTTCCTACATCCTAACAAATTGATTTGAAAGAGCTCCATATAAGATTTTGATATACTATAGTGATAAGATATAGTTTTGGTTGAACTTGACAGAATTTGTATCTCCTTCATACAACCTACGAGAGATAAAAAGATTTTTAGTATACAATTTTACAAAACTTTAGGGAATTATACATGCAGAAAACTTTGGATGCACGAGAATATCGAAAGGAATATATCTTTGTTCAACTTACATCCTTACCAGAAGATGACCAATTTTGATAGAAATAACTTCATTGGGAATAATCTCATGTTAACATACCACCGTTTTCTAGGATTTGAGGACTATGAGTAGGATTGTGTTAGTGATTATGAGGTTGGAAGAAGAGCCTATGATAGGCTATATTTGCAAAAATTGAATATTCCAAGCTATATGAAGTATCTCGAGGGAATGAAAGATGATTGTTCGAAGATTTCACCACATAATTCATAAATTTCATTCATTATACTCCTCTCCCCACCATTGACTGGTCACAAAAGGAGAAGGATGATCCTGATGATATTAACACCCCTGTACTCTAAGGTCAATACATTGGTTAAATAAAAATGTTAAATAATTAAATGATTCTCAAAATATGGCTTCTTCTCACGAATCATCTTCTTCACAAAATAATATCCCTACTCAAGAAATTCCTTCTTCCTTCCCTCTTGACTCTAGAAAAAAATTGATTTAGTATAAATTGAATTAAATATAATTTTAAAGTAAAAATATATATAATATGATAAAATATATTAAAATACAAATGATAAGTACTCAAATAATACGAGATTATAAGAAAATGGAAGAGATATGTGACTTAGTTGATTTCTATGCGATTTATAGATAACCAAGACTATATATATTGGATCTTGTTGGAAATGATGTCATAGAATCTCGTTAAGAGTTCTAGATCTCTTAAATGAGCTAATCGGGAGCACTCGTAGGAAGGACAGGGGTTTCTAGGAATTGGTGTATTATTATGGGCACTAGTGACTATGCGAATCTTCAAGATCTACTTCGTTTCGGGTCTAAAGACCTTTTTTTCTAATATATGCTTTATCACTCTAAATTCATTTTTAGGGTTTTGAAAGTACTGTAACATGCAAAAAAACCCTATCTACCTTGCTAAGATCACAAACACATTAACTCTAAATAAAATATGTAATATGTGAAGTCAAAATGACCCTAGCGATCACCCGATGAGTAAACTTAGTACCAAGCACTACACTACATTCCAGACTCCATGTAGTTCTTTGTGTTTATGTGTGAAATAGTGTCCTTAGGTTTCCCTTACCTCAATGAATCTAATATATTAGGATATAGCTATCTTTGATTCAAATGTATGCTATCGAATTTGACACTTCCCCTTCTTATGCAAAGTGTGTATGTAGCCAAAAATGAAGTTCCTTTGATAGTAGTGATAATATGTAGATGTGATAGTCCTTTAGAATTTTCATCTTGAATAATAGTCTATATATTGTGTATATATTAGTTTCTTGTTCAAATTTTGACACTAGTGATACAAAATTCTAACTATGAACACAGGATAAGGATGATAAAACTAAAAAGGTTGAACAAAAATATGATAAAAGGATAAACAGGGTAAAAGTTCCCAGAATGGACATAAGTTCTTGGGAACTAGTGTCTAGAATGGGAACTAGTTTCCTAAGATAAATGATGGCATATGTGAAAAGATAGATAGACAGGGATCCCTATGACCTAACTAGAAGTACATACAAAAATGATAGGTGTAGGAGAGAATCACAATAGAGATCAATCGAGAACGTAGATGGAAAAAGGATTGTGTCACCATTGAAATTTTTCTTACTTAAGATTCATGTATATAATAACATACTGATGTCATGTAGTAAAATAGTAATATTTATGTAATTTTGTGTCTACAAAATGTTTATAACAAGAAATAAAAAGTAAAAGGTGGAGAAAAATGTAGAAAAACTAGGACAAGGTGGTACTTAAGAGGAAATGCAGGAGTTATGATGTGGAAAAGGTCCCGAGAAAACTCGAACATGATAAAGAGTAAGTAGGGGAGAAGAAACATGATGAGGAAGAAGAGGAATAAGAAAGATAAGAAAATGATGAAGAGGAACATGTTCTTGAAATACCTGCACCTGATACAGGAAGACTACTTTTTCAAGAATAAAAATGAATATGACAAGACCTTCCTCCTCTTCTTTTGTTACTTCCACTATCGAGGTATTAGTTTCTAAACCTCTAAGCTCCCATATTTCTCTTGCATTACCTCCTATGGAAACATCTTCCAGAGACTCATTCACCTAGGTTCAACCCATGGTAGATAGTAGAAAGAGAAAATCTCAATCTCATATTGAGGTTCCTAAGTTTGATGTAGTGGTTACCCTCCTTGGTACTTCCCCTCCTCAAAATAAATCAAATACTACCTCTTATATTATTTCAAATTATACATGATGGAAATTCCTTCGAATTACTAGACCAAAGGAGGATAAGAATGAAAAGGATGTATCATTATCAAATCTTGAGATGACAATAATTCATTAGGAGGATAAACTCTAGAGAGAGAAGGACATAATCTTGGAGAAATTATCTCTAATGTTATTGAAATAGCTGAAAAGAAAATTAGACTCAAGAGAAACTAGAGGAGAAGGTACATGTACTTGCAAGTTTGATCGATTCTTTCCTTTCATCTGATAAAACTCTACTAGATCCAACTCCTCTATCTACACTCCCACCCAAAGGATGCTACTCCTAGAATTGATTTTAAGGAAATAATAGAAATTCACAAATGTGTTACTTTTAATAAAGCATCATAATCTTTGGTTGAATTTATTCTTTTTCAAGATTGGAGTTAATCGATGAATCATACAAGATATATTATAATATCATCTTAGAATAGGATCAAATAAATTTAGGATTGATGGCATTAATAAAGAACTTAAAATTTTCACGATATTATCCAAGACATCCTAATCATGACTCTCATAAATGATAAAATATTCCTTTTAGAGAATTTTTTCAATGAATCTAAGATTAATTTATCCAGGACTTTAAATTTCAAAGTGGATTAGAGAATAATAGTTCTTGAAGAAGCCTTGACTAAATTACATAATGTAGTTCAAAAAGGGGAGTCATTGAAAGTTTAGATCTTTACGGACTTGCAAGCCCTTTTCTAGTAATTGTTTAAATAAAATTCATCAAAAATATTTTTGTTGATCGATGAAGGGATATTTCAATACACTCATCAAGAATGAATTGGTCAAGGAGGAATTGTTCAAAAAAGAGAGGATGGAAGAGTTTTAAGAACTTGTTTAATATGGTGGAACAATAACGAAATGGAGTTTTCCCTCGGAAATCGGTTAACTAATCTCTCCAACACCATTGTACCCAAATACATGGATATATCAACTACAATGAAATAATTTTGAATGCATGTTGTAAAGATTAAGGTTCCACCAGCATCTATCTCTTATATTCCTTCTTCCTTTGGTTCATGATGTAACTTGCTTCTACTTTGTAATTGGATTTATTCTATAAAAATCAAAATTGTAATATTTTTTTACTTATGATCCATAGGGAGAAGGCCCTAGCCTAAAAAAATACATTTTGAACCAATCCATGATATTTATAATCATCTATGGACTCTCAGGAAAATTATAGGCACACTCTCATGCATCCACTAATCAAAATACAAAATATTACATATTTATTTATGACTGTTTACAATATTTCCCCCAAAATATGAACTAAAACCAAAGACCAAGCATACAAGTAATGCTAATATATAGTTACCAACCATGGCACAATAGTAAAACCTCCATCAAGATCGATCAATCATCACCCACTACTCCATGCCCTCGGAGGACAAATTCTCTACAATAATTTCAACCTCATAGTCACTTTGGGGTTGCGAGGAAGAGGGAGAGAGGGATACACAACATTTTGGCATAACCACCTTGGCCTTCTAAGGAAGCCTCATACCTTTATTTTCAACAAAAGTCTCTAAACCACAAGAAATAACCTAAATCCCATGAGCCATAGCATGAATATAATATTACATTCTTACCAGTCTTTACTCCAAGTCCCTATGCTCCTTATGCAAAATGAACTAGCCCAACACATTCAATAGAATATTTGTAGTGCTCAAACCATTAGCAACCTCAAAGACATTTTTATGGCCAACTAACTAGTTTAAATATAACATGTGCTTCCACATATTATTACATATGTCAATATATTCATCTTCTTCTTCAAAAATCTCAAGAACCAACCATACTTCCTACAACTAGTTGTGCATCGTAGCATTTTTATTCTTCTACTCATCCAATCTATAAAGGAATCCCCAAATGTCTCCCTAGTTTGAGCTCATCGCCTCTTACAAATAGGCCCCATAGCCCTTGAGACCCCATACATTCTCCATGGTGATAGCTAAAGGAGTGAATCCGAACCCAAAAGGCCACGCAAACCGGCGGACAAAGAAAAGTAAGATGTGAGGAGTGAATATCACTCACCACTAACTAGCCTTAAAAACACACACCTCCACCCGAAACAAATAAAAAATTCACATGCGTGAGAGCCCTAAATCTCTGCCAAAATATTTCAACTCAAATTTCATCACACCAAGAGGTAGGGGAATAAATAGAAGGTGTCCTTCATAATCATTTACCCTCCATTTGACACCATTCGTGTGTCCCATGCAAAAATACTTGAATATCATTAGGGAAGTCTAACTCTCAAGCATGGGATATTAAGTTATGATTATACCATAATCCTACCCCTTTATTCACTAAATAGTCTGCGCTACCTTATGTCCTTCCATCATTATGTGAGAGAATTTTTACCTCTGTAAATGAAGGCTTTTTTCTTTGATATTCAAGTAAATGGACTTCAAATGCCATTCTTTAGGAGGAATCCCTTGATCCATATCAAGAATAGCCTATGAATCCCCTTCAATCCAAGGGTGACACTAATTCCTCTTCTTTTATTCTAATAAACCAAAAATAAGAGCCATTCCTTCCGTAAATTGTTAGAAGAAACTCCACAATCAAAATCCAAAGCCATAATAGGCTAAGCAATTAGAATTTCTGAAAACGCATCCACACCCTACCATACCTAGATTTCCTTTAGAGGCACCATACAAATTTGGCTTGATCCATCTCTCATTAGGATTTTTCCACCTTACCAAAATTTTTCCTTACTCCCTTATTAGGAGAAAATCAAAATTACAATATAAATTCATTGAATGTAAATAAATTAATTAAGTGTTTTAACACTTATTTAAGAAAAATTATCAATTAGGGTATTTATCCTCCCCATTTTCCTATATAAGGCTTCATTTCATTTGTGAAAGGGGTTGGATATTGGTTCATTTTTATGTAAGATACATATTTTGAAATCAAGAAGAAGAACACTCTCCATTATCTATTCCTATTTATTCATGTCTTCTTTTCTAGTTCACATTTCAGTTGGTATGATGTTTGCTTTATCTAGAATTTGAATCTTTTTATTCTTATTCATGGGTTAAGATTTGATGAATTTTGATTCAATTTGCATATTTTCTCTGTGAAATTTCCATTTAGGCAAGCATGTATATTCTTGAATCTCATTTACATGTAAGATTATGATAGGATCTACAATCTTCTTATCTAAAAGTTTTTTTACGGTCTCCTCTTATTTGTTCATTTTTGTGATAATCTTGTGAAAACAAGGAGGAACAACGTGTCCTTGATCAATAAGTGAGTGAGAACTGTGTATCTTTGTTTTTCTCTCTTTCCATTTCTTTGTTGTTGCACTCTTATGTCCTTCTAACTCTTTGTTTATATTTTGTATTAAAAATCATGTGTTTATTCATCCTCACCAATATCCTCATTAAAAATTAATTAATCTATACATTTGTAAATATTTTAGAATCTCATTTTTGGGCTCAATAAGGGAACCTCCCCATTAAAGAGGAGGAATTTGTCATCACCTAAAATGTGGATTGTTTATTTAACAACATAGTTTCCAAAAAAAAATATTTAGCATCGACTATGGGCAGCGTATCGTGGTACCCACATGATATTTTCACCATAATTGAATAACAATCAATCCAAAAAAAATGCTACACTAGATGAATGGAGGTATACAGTAGTCGAGATCTTATGGAATTGAAGACCCTACTTTCTGATTCAACAACAAAATTATTTTCAGTCATCTTATGAAATAAAGATTAAATACAAGATTTCTATAAGTACAAATCCAAAAAGAGGAAGTATGGTTCATTTTCACAAAGTAAAATTCAAGCTTTGATTTTAGCAGATGTTACTCCTCCTTTGCAAACTATTTTTCTAGAATGGTTGAACCTATTCCTTTGGGACAAAATTTTCTACATTTTCCATTTCCCAACTCTCCATGATCTTCCCAAGGGAAGTCAAAATAACTTTATGAAATTTAAAGGAGATGGTAAGGTCCACCACTGACGATCATCTCGTAGCATTCTATGTTTCTTGTGGATTCCTTTGTGTTTTCATGATGATGTATCCGTCATGTTATTTGTTGAAAGTTTTCAAGATAATACTCTTGAGTGGTTTTATCATCTTCGGCTAACAATATTACTAGGTGGATATAATGAAAACTAAATTTTAGGATAGGTTTAAGCCATCGAGGATTCCCATGCACTTTTGGCCTAGCTCTCTCAAATGAAGAAGGAACCCTATGAACGAATGAGGAAGTTCGTAGAAAAATTTAATAGATTAGTTCATAAAATTCTAGCTACTACTCAACCCACCGTTGAGAATATGAAATTTTTCTTCATCAACGCTCAAGTTTATAAAGTTATTTTTACATTGAGAAGAGAGCGGTTAGAAAAATTCAATGAAGATCAAGAACTAACCAGAAGTGTTGAAGATGGCTTGATCATGTTTGGTAAGTTGAAGAAAGACCCTTCTAATTATAAGGCTTCCACTTCATATCCAACCAATTCTAATCAGTTAGTCCATAAATTGGAAAATGATTTGATTTCTATAAAGAATCAGCTCTCTGAAAATATCCCTTACATTGTGTCTAGTCAAGAAACTGATTTTTCTTCAAGATATTTTGATGTAATAGATCATATAAAGAAAACCAAGATTCAAATCTCTAAAGTTGAGTATTATCAAACCCACTCAAAGGATTTTTTCCAAGTTATTAAGTTTGTAAATGTTAAACTTGTTCAAGCTACCCTTCTTCTAAATGACTATCACCTACTCTTAAACCTTCATCTCCAAAAAAATTGATGGCCTCCACTCCCTCCACATTTGAAAATATTAAACCTTTTCTATGACCTTTTTTATAAATGGGCATAAGGTAAACAATCATGCCATTGATTACGGAGCATCGAATAATGTAATACCTGCCTACATAAATAGCCCATGCATTATGCCTTAGCCTAGCTTGAATATTTGGATCATGTTACTCAATTGATACTAAAGAGGTACCTTTAGTAGGAAGGATAAAATATGCTTCGATGAGACCGAGAATATGTCTCATTAATGTACAATAAATGATCTTATTTTACTCTCCTTTTTATCAATTTTGACTACATTTTGTGACTTTTGTTTGATCTAATATAAGTTAGGATGTAATTTTCCATATTTTTTTATTGTAGTTCTAACATTTAAAAACTCTGTAATTCCTAACAAAGTGCTTTGGAAATTTAGTTTTGTAATAAAACAAGTCACAATCAGTCAAAAGAACAATGTATGTAGCATTCAACATGTTTTGGAAGCATTGGTTTCAATACGGCTCAATTCCGAAACTTCCAGACTTAGTTCCGGAACTCCATTACACAGTTACAAGATCTATCACTTAGTTTTGGAAATTTCAGACTTAGTTCTAGAACTCCATCACATAGTTTCAAAATTTTCAGACTTAGTTCTGGAACTCCATCACTTAGTTTCAAAACTTTCGGACTTAGTTCCGGAACTCCTACATGTAGCTCTGAACCCTCACAATTAGATCTAGAACAATTTCCTTTAGTTTCGAACTTCTCTAAAGTTCTGGAACCGGTGAGAATTTATTTATTCCAACAACATCTAGTGATTTAGCAATCAATGATCCTTTCAATCAAGAGCAGATTAGAATATTTCGATTCTTCATACTCACAGATCTAGGGATAACTATCATACAATAGTACATCCAACCATGATCCAATTCAACATCTATTTTGGGCACGATTCGGTTCTATCTGAATTGGTAGGATAGCTATGGCTTTGTAAATACACCTGTGGAAGAAGTATATATATGTAGACCTATAGATAGATAGTAAGAGAGATATATATGTATACATAGATAAAGGCACAAAGAGATAGAAAGAGATAGTATGTTTTTGTAATGTAGAACATTTTATCAATAAAATAGCCATTTCTGTTTTGAGAGTATATTAAGTTGTCAAATCCTATTTCAAGGTGGAGCAAGGGCCCACTCTTCCAAGAACCAGGATCTTCATTTTATTGGTATTTATATTTCCAAAGAAAATAGTATAGATCTATTAATTCTATAAATGCTTTTGATTACTCAAGTTGAAATTTGTTGTATACTTGTTCTTGCAGGTGTTCTAGATTAGATTCTTATTTCTTTGCAATCAACTTTCAGCATTCTCAATTATGTGTTTATTTACAAAGCAAGTGTGTTTATTTTTGTAACGTGTGTTTACTTACAACAATCTATTCCATTCTGCAAAATGTGTGTTTATTTCCAGCAATTTATTTCGATGAGAGTTTTTACTTCCAGCAAGTTTTCATAGTTTGATTTCAATAAGGTTTTGGCCAAGAAATCCTCAAGACATTGAGAAAATCCCCCAAAAATATATAAAAAAAGAAAACAAATACCTACAATCAATTACTAGATCACTAAGATCTCTTGTTACATATAGCTTCGGACACCACCCCTGGTTTGAATATGACATCAACAAAGAGTTGATTAAATGAAGGGAATAACGACACCCATCATTTTTGGTGCCATTTCTAGGGACACAATAGTTAGAATTGTCTAATTAGGTGTCAACAAGAGCAGAAATCATACATCTAGTAATTGCAGGATCTTCCCTATGTCATCATAAAATTTATGAGTAGACCAAGAGACTCCAAGGGTCGATTCCTCCCAAAAATATCTAAACAAGAATCATCATCTTCTCGATCAAATAAGGAAGTTGATCAAGAATTAGAAGCACCATTATCCCCCATGTTAGGCACAAGTAGAATTTCCACCTTTGGAATTCTTAGATCAATCACCAGAAGGAAGTAGAACCTTTAGAAAAAATATCATATCCCAAGACCCGTTTAGAGAAATTTTTGATTCACAATTGAGTAGTCAACCTCCTACTCTTGACTTTTCACCTTCCCCAAAACAAATCACATACCATATTGATTGGGAGAAAATTCTAGAAGGTACTACAAAAATGGAACGAGAAGCTGAAAGAGAACCTAATAGGTCACTTATCTAATTCAAATGGTTGATGATGATACACTTATGAAAAATATTTCACCGGTACATTTACCCACGTTTAGAGGGATGTCATCTGAAGACCCTGACCAATTTTTGTTTGATTTTAAATTATTGTGTCAAACTTATGATTAAAAAAAAGATAATCAGAAACTTGAGTTGTTTCCATCTACCCTAAAGGATGTAGCAATGAGGTGGTTTATGGGATTAACATCTAATTCTATTACCACTTGGGCAAAAATGGAAGTTTCCTTCCTAGACAAGTATCAATATTACTTGTAGAGGGAGGAATATGAAGGAATAATTTTTCAAAATAAATAGGAGGAGGATGAGAATATGGAAGATTATTTAGACAAATTCTTCTTTGTGAGCAAAAGATGTGGATTTGTACTACAAGAAGAGTTAAGAAAAACCATTTTTCTTAAAGGTTTGGATGATGAATCAAGGGAGGCACTTGATCTAATGGGAGGTGGAAATATTGATCAAATAAGAATGAATGATATTAAATACATTTGTAGAAGCTATTCACAAACAAGGGGTGGACCTAGAAAAGGAAAAATAGTTAAAAATTTAAACCCATATATGAAAAAACTGATGGATGAATTGAAAAATTTCAAAATAGAAATTTTAGTTCAATTAACCTCCACCATGGATGGATTGTAAGCTAAAGAAAATGCTAAAAATGAACCATTAGCTATGTATTGTCCTAGATGTAGGAAGAAGCATGCAATAAGAGATTGTCCCTTGGATAAGATATAAATGTGTCTTATCTAGTGAATCTAGGGAACATGAGAGTAATTCATGTTCTCTTCTTCCATTTATTAAAAATCAACTTAAACAAAGAAACACTTCATCCACATCAGAAGAAGTAAATTTTTCTAGAGACAACCTAGCGAAGGACAATTCATGCCTAGGTCAGTTCCTAACCCCTAGATGATGCCATGGGAAGCTCAGACAATGCCACAAAATTGGGGACAACCACCTTGGGCACCTCAACCAACATGGAATCCTCAGGATTGGGTAGGTCAATCTTGGTATGCCCAAGGACACCAACAACCATGGTTTGGTCAAGGAAACCCAAATGCTTGGTCACAACCTAGGTGGAGCCCTAATAATTATGTTCAAGGAAGGACATATCCCAATTAGAATCAACAAGCCATAATGGGTTCCCTAGCACAAAATTCACAAAATGAAAATGTGGTCCAAACCCAAATACCAACACAACCAGTAGCAAACCCAAGAAACAAACAAACAACTCCTATCTACAGAAGAACAGAAAAATCAATTGATCTGAATGTCATGGATTGTAAGGATATTCAAACTAGATCTGGAAAAATAATCAATAGTCCACCTATTATAATCATTGAGATGACAAAAGAAATTGAAACCCCTAATACAATTTTTCTCAAGAAGGATGAAAAATAAAAAGATAAGGAGCTAGATAGCAACAGTATCGATGCGAGACTCCATTTCCTAAGAGTTAAAGAAGCCATAGAAACTAAGGAATCTAAGTTGGTATAGGAACTAAGGAAATTGAATATTGAAATACCATTGTTATAAGAAATTAAGGACATTCCATAATTGAACAAGTTAATCAAAATGCTATGTTTAAAAATACCTAGAAGGAAGAAGTAGTACCCCAGGACTATTAAGGTAGATGGGAAACTTGTTGATTTATTAGTAGGAAAAAATTTTCTTCCCAAATACGGAGATCCTAGAAGTCTTGTTATTTATGTCTCTATATGGAATAAAGATATACATAATGTTTTGGTTGATTTGGGAGTAGCTATAAATGTGATGACAGTGGACACTTTGAAAACATTACCATTAACAGGTATACAACCTACTAACACCATATTGCAAATGGTAGATCAGTCTATAGCAAAACCAGAAAGAGTTATTGAAGATTTAGTGGTTATGGTCGAGTCATGGGAATATCTAGTTGATTTCCTTATATTGCATCCAAAAGGTAAAACACTTGGTTATCCCATTATTTTGGGCATACCATGGTTAGTTGTAGTTCTACTTTAATCGATTACGATCGGAGGTGATATGAATATCTCAAATGGTAAGAATTCTAATAAAATATCCTTATATCCTTCTGCATGACCTTCTATTGATAATCAAGAATAATTTTGGGTTGATGATCCTAATCTAATAAGAATTACATGTCTTCTTTGGCCATGATCATGTTATAGGATCACGCATGCAAGGTAGAAGGTATGATTAATCAACCATTGAATGAATACCAATTTTCCTTAGAGTAATCAGGAATAGTTCTGAAACCTATGAACCTAGTTCTGAAACTTTCGACTTTATCCCAAAATCATCTTATTTAGTTCTGAAACTATCACATTTAGTTTTAGAACCACACCAATAGCAATTCCATGTGACTGTACATAATTTATCTCCGAAGGAATGAGATTTCTCTTGGGGAGGAAGAATCGGTAGCTTCAGTTTCTAAGATATCAGGAAATGGTGAAGAATTTCTATAAGGAGTAGTGATGAGGATTTTGACCTACAATAAGATAAGTATTATAACTCTGCTTCCTGTTATTTTTCCAATATTTTGTCTCAAGGAACTTTTGGAGATGTTTCTACATATCATATGTTGTTGCCACATGAATTACCACTAAATACCTTAATGGAACCCTTTCAAAAATTAATTCATCACACGTTGGAACCAAACATGTTGAGATTGAGCCGAGTAATATTTTGAAAATAAACAATTGGTTGAAGAATGATGAAAAAGCTAAATTGTTTGATGTTCTGAAAAATCATACTAGAGCTTTTACTTGGGACTGGTCAAAGCATACAAGTGTGTCCCACTTTGTGGCCATAAATATTTTAAAATTTGACTAGTAAATAAATAATTAAAAAATACTATAAAAATTTAAAAAATCAAGTAAATTCTGGATGCCCTGCACCTTGGTATTTATAGCCTCTTAAAAATGCATGTTTGGTCATTTTATATGTGTTTGGTCATGTTTTGGTTGTCAGACATAGTTTGCTGAAAGTACAAAAACTACAAAAAAGTGGGACACAGTTATATGCTTTGAATTCCCGACTACAAAGATATGAAAGGAATCCATCTTATTATTTTCACTCATCACATCTATACTTGAAGACATTAGACCAATTAGGTAACCTCAGAGAAGGATTAATCTAGCCTTAAGAGATATAGTCAAGAAAGAAATTGAAAAATTATTACTAGTACATTTTATCTACCCTATCTCGGATAGTTAATAAATGTCTCCTCTTGTAATTTTTCCTAAAGTGGAAAATGTAGAATTTTTAATGACTATAGGGAACTAAACAAATCCACACTGAGAGATTATTTTCCCTTACCATTCATATATCAAGTCCTAGAAAACCTTATAGGTAAGCAATACTTTTCCTTCCTGGATGGATTTAGTGGATATAATCAAATTAGAGTTGTTGTTGAGGATAAAGAAAACATACCCTTACATGTCCATGGGGTACCTTTGCTTATTGGGTATTACCATTTGGATTATGTAATGCTCCAAATACTTTCCAAAGAGCTATATTAGCAATTTTTGCAGACCTAAAAATCACTTTGTAGAGGTATACATGGATGATTTCATTATACATGGAGATACTTTGATGATGCTTTGAGGAATTTAAACAAAGTATTAACAAGATGTGAGCAACACCATCTTGTATCTTAGTCATGAGAAGTGTTTGATGATGGTTGATGAGGGGATTGTATTAGGACACCACATTTCAAAAAGAGGAATTCAGATTGACCAAAAGAAAATTAGAATTATTTCATACTTACCTATTCCTCAAACCCCCACAATGATATCAAGTCATTTTAGGGCATTTTGGATACTATAGGCACTTTATCAAGGATTTTAGTAAAAAATTTTCCCCCATGTTTAATTTTCTTACCAATGAGTGTGAAATTATTTGGGATGAAAGATGTTAGCACACTTTTGATGTAATCAAAGAAAAATTAATCATTACCCCAATATTGAGAGGACCTAATTGGGAAAACCCTTTTCACATTCAAATAGATTCCTCAAATAACTCCATTGGTGAAGTTTTGGGGCAGAAAGCTGAAGAAGGGAAGATGTATGTTATTTATTACCTCAATAAAAATATTACTCCCACTGAAATAAATTACACTACCACTAAAAAGAATTTCTTGTTGTGATCTATGCAATTAATAAATTTATACATTATATCACAGGGTACAAAATATTTGTACATACAGATCACTCAGCAATTAGGTACTTAATGAACAAACCAGTGGTTGGAGGTAGGATAATTAGATGGTTATTACTTTTACAAGAATTTGATATTACCATAGTAGATAATCCAGGGAAATATAATGTGGTAGCTGATTTCTTATCAAGACTAACCACTATAGGGTGCAAGATCCAGTTAAGGACAACTTTCCAAATGAATTTTTTTTTGCTATTTCAAATGATACACCAAGGTTTGCTAATATGGAAAATTATATTAAAACACGGAAGTTTCCTCCTTTAACTTAGAAACAAATGAAAAAGTTGATCAAAACCAAGGCATGATTTAAATGGTTAAATGGAATGTTGTTTAAATGTGGTCCTGATTTGGTTTTACGCAGGTGTGTGAGAGAAGATGAAATCTTTGACATACTGAGGGCATGTCATGATGAACCAAGTGGAGGAAACTTTTCAATGAAAAGAATAGCTCACAAGATACTTGGCACTAGATATTATTGGTCATCTCTATACAAGGATGTGAAGAGATATATCAAGCGGTGTGATCCTTGTCAAAGGATGGGACAACCAACTTTTACCAATGAAATTCCTCTGTAACCTCAAGTGGTGATTGAACCATTTGAAAGATGGGGTTGGATTTTGTTGGTCCCTTTAGTCCTCCTTCACAAGGAAAGGAGTAAATTCTTGTGTGTACTAATTATGTGACAAAGTGGGCAGAAGTGTAGGCTTTAACAAATGCCACTGAAGAAGCAGTTACTGATTTCCTTTGGCACAAAATTATGGTAAATTTTGGCACACCAAGAAGTATAGTTTCATATCAAGGGCCAAAATTCATGTCTAATATGATCCAATCCTTCACAATTCATTATCAAATCAATCATAGGAATTCATCTCCCTATCACCCACAAGAAAATGGACAAGCTAAAGTAACAAACAGAGAATTGGAAAACATCCTTACCAAAATAGTTGAATCGGTAGAAGAGATTGGGCAAAGAGACTACCTAAAGCTGTCTGGGCCTATAATACAACTTGGAAGACTACAATAGGATTTTCACCATATGAGTTAGTCTATGGGAAAAATCCTTGTTACCTATTGAATTTGAACTAAAGATTGAGGACAAGAGAATAGGTATTGAGTTGGATGCAACACAAAAGGAGAGAATTCTTCAACTCAATGAGTTGGATGAGTTAAGGATGGAAGCACTTCAACAGACAGAGATAATCCAAGATCAAAGAAAGCAATGGCATGACACACATATCAAGAAGAGGTAATTCAAGGTAGGAGATTGGGCATTACTGTTTGATTCTAAGTACCAATAATTCAAGGGAAGTTGAGAACCAGATGGTTGGGACCCTATCAGATTGAGTAGATCTTTGACAATGGTTCTATTCAGTTACTTCCCATTAATGGTAGTAGAAGGAAAATTTTGGTCAATGGACATAAGATAAAACTTTATAGGAAGCCTCCTACTAAGGATGAATTCTTGAGGAAGATTGAAGAATACAAAGAATTTGATCATATAGAAGAACCTAGTTCTTCCAAAATGATCAAATAATCAAATGGATAAATCTAGAATAAAGGAAGAGAATGAAAACTAGTAAATGGTGTTCTCTTCCCCAAAAAAATTTAAAAAGAAGATAATGAAAACCAAGAAATAAATGCGTTCTCTTCCCGAAAAAAAATATCTCAGAGATCAATTGAAAACCAACAATGGCGGTTGATCTCCTCAAATAAATGGCTAATCCAAAATAAAAGGAACTTCCTTGAAATTCCAGTTATCTTTTCTAACTGTTTTCCTTTTTTGTTTCACTTTTAGGAATGATGAGTCATCATGATGGAGGGATCACATCATCAAGGATGGTAATTATGTCTTTAACTTATTAAAGGTTAGATTAAAAGTTCACATGTGTGATTGGATTTGATTTAAAAGTGGTATGATGAGTCATCTATTGTACATTATGATTAAAAGAGAGTAATCATGAGGGTGATGTCAGTGGAACAAAAGTGGCGGCATGTTTATAATGATCTATCATTTGTGTGGAATAAACAAAGTGAAGAAGTAGTTGCAGAAAAAAACTTCAAGGAAGAAGCAAAAGAATTAAATTTGCATTCTGCAGCTAAACACATCAAGTTCCGCAAATAAGCGCAATAGTTCCATAGCTAAACCCATCCATTCCATAGCTAAGCAAAGAGTTATGTAGCCAATTCAGAGCAGAGCAATAATTCAAAGGAGAAAGAATCTAAATCACCCTCTTTACCATGGGGATTAAAAAGAAGTTAGAACCTGAGGATGATACCCAACTTCTTGCAGATGAAGAAGTGGCAGATGTCTTTGAATAGGTAGGGTGGTTGGAATTCCTGAAAATTTTCTTGAAGTATAACAATGAATTGGTAAGAGAATTCGTTATAAATTTAGAACAATATAAAACAAAGGTTAGAAATATTGTAATTCCTTTTTCTAGTGAAAACAATAAGCAATGTATCTGTGTGCCAATTATGCATGTCCCAAATCTTGTCAAAGGGACCTTAAAATAATTAGTTGAAACCCCAATATATTTACAACACTAAGAAAATCATAAAAGGGGTCAGAAGGGCCAGCTTTCCCAAACCATTTGATAGAGTGGCATTTTGGATAGTCAAGTATTTAACTTGTGATGGTCAATTTGGGTCGTAGGAAGAGAAGTCTTGAAGATTCTCATACATCTTAGATATGGAGCTACAAAACTAGAATATATAGTAAACCTTCCAGGGTTTCTTTTTGACTCCATTCATACAATGGACCAAAGGTATTCCTGGGGTGTTGGAACAATCAAACATCATGGGTTAGTTCATTTGGTGTGCCAACACCATTTTCTTGCAAAGAAAAACAAAGAAGAAATATGGGAGAAATTTCTTAACAAGTTTAAGCAAAACCATGATATTATCAAGAGGGTAATATCAACTCCTTTTTCTCCTACAACTAATTTGGAAATTGGTGCCCCTACAGAGGAAAATAAGGAAATAGGTGGGGAGACTATACCAAAAAGGAGAAGATCTGGAAGAAGAATTAAAATTGTAGAACCTATTATACCTTTAAAAGAAACTCCTTCCTCTGCAATAGCTACAGGAGAGCTAATATCTGTCTCTGATAGTGACAGTTCACCTAGGCAAGAGAAAGAAGTGAAAATTAGAAGAATCTCTAGGAGGAAACCTACTTCTGAACATATTGAAGCTCCTCAAAGAAGAATTCATAAGAGGTCTAGAGAAATTCCAGAGGAGATGAAAGAATAGGACAAGTTGGAAAAATAAGTTGTTGATATTTTGGGCAGCATGGCCATGACTCCTCCTGGACCAAGCCAAACTAAGATGGAAAAAGAAGATGAGAGATTTGAGGAACATGTTTTTCAAGAGTTGGGTGAACCAACAACATTATCACATGAAGAAGAAGAGTTGGCATCTTGGAGATAGAAAGGGAAATTTCCTTTGGTAGAAGAGGAATGCTTAACCCCCAAAGAACTTTCAGAGAAAGAAGAGAAACAACAGGTTAGACAGGCTTTGTTCTTTTCTAGAAAAACTCATTATCAAAGAAAAGGATGAGGAGTTGAACTTCCTCAAACTCAAATTGGAACAGAGAAATGCTCATTGGGAAATAACAACTCAGCTCACAGACAGGACTGAGGAATTGACAAGAGTTAAATGGCAGATGATGGAGAAAGAGGAAGAATGTAAAATTTCCAGAAGATAGAGTACTATGTCAACAGTCTCTACACATACTGAATTAACTTATTGGCCACTCAAGCAGTTATGGGATGATACTTGTAGGGAACTCAGTGAAATCAAAACATCCAATGAGGATTTGAGAAGAAAGATGGAAGATGAAAAGAAAGCAAGAAAGGAATGGGAAGAAAAATTTTACAAAGAAGAGGGAGACAAATTTAAATGTCTTGTAAAAATACAAATGGTTTGCATAATGAGTGAAAAATTTCTTGCATGTAGGAGACCTTCTCCTACATATAGTGTGTTTCTAGAAGAATAATTTTTTTATTTTTGGCAAATAGTTTTTTGAAAGGGACTATACCCTTGAGAACAAAAGAGGTCCTAGAAGCCAGAATAGGAATGAGAACCAGAACAAAAAGGATCAAAATCCAGATGGGACAATGAAAACCAAAGTAGCCCAAGAGCAGCTACCCCATCAAAACAAAAAAAACACGAGCACTGCAAGAAAGTAGTAAAAAGATAGCAAAAAAACAACAATAATTATAAAGAAGTGCAACAAAAGCACCCACAATTATTTCTTGGCTTTTGTCAATGTTGGATTTGATATTATTCCAAGAGGTGAACATAGCCCATGTCTTCATGTGGGTAGAATCAGTAACATCCAGCTGTTCGATGGTCCTTTTGCTTTCCTTATCAGTGCCCCAAAGGGTTACCGGAACTCCACTGAGATTGGAGACGTTGCGGACATGCTGCTCAATAAACTCTTCAATTGCATTAAAAATGGCCATATTATAATCATGGCGAGTCTTGGCCTTCCCTAAACGGGTGTCTAAGGAGTTCAGCTTCTTGTATATATCTTCAACCTGACTATTATCCATAGCCACCTCCTCCTCCTTCTTCCTCTTACCTTTTGCTTTGCCAAGTTTTTAACCTCTTCCTTCAACAACTTCATATCAGCTTCTAAGGCTTCTAGCCTTTTTGTGGAGCTCTCAATATGTGCTTCCTAAGAACTAGCACTACTAATATGCAGGAGGTTATGGGAAATTTCAATCTCTTGAGGAACCTTCCCCACAGCAGGGGTATCAAGGTTCAGCCTTCTAGAAGATCTAGTAACAGGTCTGGCCGAAGTGGAAGTGTAGGGGGTGGGAGCAGAGGTGGGGGGAATGGAAGATGGAGCCGAGAAGGCCAACAGAGGGGTGACATTAGTAGTGGTGGGGACAGAAGGTGGAGAGAAGGGGCTAGCGACAACAAACACTGGGTAGAGGAGGAATAGAGCCAGGGGAGGAAGGGATACCGGAGAACGAAGAAGACACAGTTTATGCAGCAAAAAGATGAGTCCCTAGTGCAAAGGAACAGCATGAGTATGCTTTTGAAACTCCAAAATGGAGTGCTCAAGAGAGTTAAGCAGATATTGGGGAAACATACTGTGTGATTCCTGGAAGTGGTTAAGGAACACAAGATGTTTACCGTGCGATTTCTAGAAGAATAATTAATTCGTTGGTAGTATTTGTCAAGAATTGCATATGGCCTTCCATATGAAATAAAAGATGAATCTAGTTCATAAAAACATATTCTTTAGCTAATTTAGAGCAAAAAAATATTCTCTATAAACTCTATCTCTACAATCTTATGCTAGAAAAGAACACAAGATTCATGATCAATTTGTATGTGGGAGAAATCCACTTAATGCATTTATTTCTATTCTTCAAAATCAGATTGCATGGAAGGAAAGGGATTCTGAGCATCTATTGAAAGCTATCTCATCTAGTCTCTATATGAGGGCTCATTATGGTAAACCATATGCTTTTGTTAAACATTTTAGAACCCATGCCTTTGATAGATGGTTCAAGACACATTATCTTGCCAGTTTACAAAAATTATTGATGCCTTCACCTTTTATGAGGTGGAAAATTTTGAGGAGATTTATGATGGATGTTTGAAAATATGGGAGCTTCTTACAGTTTCCTTGAGGATAAGGGAAGTAATATCTCCCACAAATTTGATCTAGAGTCTAGAAAGAGAAAAATCTTTATGCACACTAATCCCTCAGATCAATGAAAAGCACAGGGGCATATGGATGGGAATGAGAACAAGGCCTCCCCTTCTTCTCACTCCCATGTCTCCATGGAAAAAAAGAGAACCTCAAGATCCCACTCAATTTGAGGAATGGAAGAGGAAAGTAGAAATAGGATCAGGGTATAGTGTTTCTAAACTAAAACACTGGGATATTTAGTTTCAACCATTTGACCTGAGCAGTCAATTGGAATGCAGAATACACAACCCAAGGTTTGAAGAGTAAATTTTGTAAGAGGACTTACAAACAAGTAAGTATGGGGGAGATGATGAGGCCAGAATATGTCTCGTTAATGTACAATAAATGATCTTATTTTACTCTCCTTTTTATCAAGTTTGACTACATTTTGTGACTTTTTTTTATCTAATATAAGTTAGGATGTAATTGTCCATCTTTTGTTGATTGTAGTTCTAACGTTTAAAAACTCTGTAATTCCTAAAAAAATTCTTTGGAAATTCAATTTTGTAATAAAATAGGTCACAATCAGTCGAAAGAACAAATTATGAAGCGGTCAACATGTTTTTGGAAGCATTGGTTTCAATACGGCTCAATTCCGAACTTCCAAACTTAGTTCTAGAACTCCATTACGCAGTTACGAGCTCTATCACTTAGTTCCAGAACTTTCAAACTTAGTTACAGAACTCCTGCATGTAGCTCCAGAACCCTCACAGTTAGATCTGGAATAATTTCCTTTAGTTTCGAACTTCTCTAAAGTTCCAGAACCAATGAGAATTTAGCTATTCTAAAAACATCATGTGATTTAGCAATCAATTATCCTTTCAATTAGGATCAGATTAGAATATTTTTGATTCTTCATACTCACAGATCCAAGGATAACTATCATACAACAGTACGTCTAGCCATGATCCAATTCAACATCTATTTTGGGCACAATTTGGTTCTATCTGAATCGGTAGGACAATTATGGTTGTAAATACACCTGTGGAAGAAGTATATATATGCATACCTGTAGATAGATAGTAATAGAGAGATATATGTATACATAGATAAAGGCACAAAGAGATAGAAAGAGACAATACGTTTTTGTAATGCAGAACATTTTATCAATAAAATAGCCATTTCTATTTTGAGAGTATATTAAGTTGTCAAATCCTATTTCAAGGTGGAGCAAGGGCCCACTCTTCCAAGAACTAGGATCTTCATTTTATTGGTATTTATATTTCCAGAGAAAATAGTATAGATCTATTAATTTTGTAAATGCTTTTGATTACTCAAGTTGAAATATGTTGTATACTTGTTCCTACAGGTGTTCTAGATTAGATTCTTATTTCTTTGCAATCAACTTTCAACATTCTCAATTGTGTGTTTATTTACAAAGAAAGTGTGTTTATTTTTGTAACGTGTGTTTACTTACAACAATATATTCCATTCTGCAAAATGTGTGTTTGTTTCAACAATTTATTTTTGCAGAGAGTGTTTACTTCCAGCAAGTTTTCATAGTTTGATTTCAATAAATTTTTGGCCAAGAAATCCTTAAGACATTGATAAAATCCTCCAAAAAAATATTAAAAAGAAAACAAATACCTATAGTATATTACTAGATCAATAAGATATCCTATTGCATATATCTTTTGACACCACCCTTGGTTTGAATATGACATCAACAAAGAGTTGATTAAATGAAGGGAATAATGACACCCATCACGTATAAGTAGCCTTTACATATTTTCTTGAAAAATGATTCAATGTTACTATCTTGGTTCTTGATATACCTCCCTCTTACCGAATGATCTTAAGTAGAAATTGTTAGTGCAAAATCACAGCACCCCGGATGCGAGATCGGCTTCTAGGTTGATCACTCGGCATCCAGGTGTGATTGCACACACATGGAAAGCTCTCTCCAAGCGTGGGACTTGTGAAACCGAGAGAGGAATCTCCAAAGAAGGCCGGTTCTTGCTCCTAAACTACACCGCCACAAGGTATTCCAGTGTAGGCAAGCTAATCTAATTAATCTAACAATGCCAAGGAGACAGAGAGAGAGAGAGAGAGAAAGGAAAAGAACAAAATCCTACACTAAAATGGTGATACACCGTGAGAAGGAGAATGTTGAACATCTATCAAAACTACCATGGGACAAAGAGAGGTGACCAATGGGAAGGATGGACGATGCATCACAGAGGCCCAAGGATAGATTTCACACGTAAAATATCCCAAAACTCCATGAACACAGCTCCAGATCTGCAATGAATGTTCAAACATGCACAAATACCTGCAATGAAGAGAGGCAAGAAGAAAACAAGCAAAAACGAGAAAGGATGGACAGATGCATCACAAAACACATTTTTGTTGCTTCAGAAGTTTGCACAGAACATCATTTCAATAGTAAAAGGCAAAAACACCATTACAGAGCAAGGGAGGAGGTTCGAACTCCATTTTCAACCCTAGAGAAGAAAAGAAGGGAGGGCAGAGCCGAACAGATGAACAACTTGTCATGTCCCCCTTTTGAAAGAAGCCCCTCTGTACAATATATAGGAAGAAAGAGAGAGGGAAGAGAGGAAATTCAAAACTACCACAACCACTTCTAGGTCGCATTTTAAATCATCTCATTATGGTAGAAGCGGTGGATCCTGGCAAAACGGCGGGCTGTCTGCTGCATTAAAGCTGGTTGTTGAAGCGTCACTTCTGGCATTACCATGCGTCAGAGATGTTTCTTAACTTTCTCTCTCTAGACTACACCAAAATGGAAGATTGATCCCAGAATCATGTAGAGAATTTCAACAGCTTTCCGTTGATATAAAGAACGTGCAAATCCGAGCTCTGGATCAAAAGATATGACGATCTGAAGATTTAGGGCACAAAACAGGACCAAAACGGATTTTGAAATATTTTCCGCGCTTTGCCACTGGACGACACATGGCGAGTGCTCGATTCACCGAATAATTCTCTCTCCTCCACCTCTCGGTGGGCTCTCTTTTGAAATTTCCTTGTGGGCCCTAGCTGGGACACGTGGCACTATCCCATTGGTTCGGGCTGACCCTTCAAATCTCGCCCTTTGACTTTTTGACCTTTTCCCTTGTGACACGTGTCATGATTTGGTTGGTTCTCGGCCCTTTCAGCTCCTTCGCATCCACCACATCCATTTGTCCCGGATGTCCCAGTGCTGCTTGGGACAAAATCCTCCGGTTCGCCCGATTCGGCCGGTTCGCGTCCATTTGTCCCACTTGTCCCTGTGCTTCGCGGGACAAATTCTTCCGGTTCGCCCGATCCGGCCGATTCGCGTCCTCGCGGCCCAGATGTCCCATTTTCCTCCGGACTGTTTGTTCTCATTTCGGCCGAACCGGCCGGTTCACGTATCTTTGTCCCAGATGTCCCAAAGCAGTTAGTGCGAAAGTTCTCCTTTTCGGCCGATCCGGGCTTTCCGCGTCCGCCGCGTCCATTTGTCCCACTTGTCCCTTTGCTGTTTGGGCCGCCTGTAGGCTTTTCGGCCGATCCGCGCCTTGATGTCCCAAATGTCCCGACTGTCCCGGGGACTAGGACTTAGCCGATTTTTCGTGATTTTTTCTGGCCTGAGCCTGTCTTCTGCAACTTTTTTCACATTTTCTCAGAGCTTGCTCTTTCCTTCTTTAATTCGGGAGTTAGAAAAATTTGAGGAACCCTAAAACATGATGTTTTCTCTGAATCAATTATCTACATGGGACTTGAGAATTCTGATGCATGTTATCAAATTAACCCTTGGGGTGAATTTTGGATAACAATTTGGTGACTCAGCGGGGTCATCTGCCTGCTAGATGAAGTTACCAGTTTCCTGAAGCATCCATTGGGCATGGAGTCCTGAGTTGTAACCTGCAACTGATCTGAACTTTGAAAACTTCCCTCTGAGCCACTTGAAACCCATTGAACCTGGAGTGTTCTCACCAAGATGCCACTGAAATGAACTGTGCAAGAGTAGAACCAACAACACCAAAACTATGTACAAAACTGAAAATCATACATGTCCCAAATGGAACATGCAGAGTGTGCACAAGCACTTCTTCTACTGAAAGAAAACCTACCCACTCTACTCTAACTGGAAGCAAAAGCAAGCTAAACAAACCCTGCAATTGGTTGTGAGAAATAGCTTCCCTTTCTCAAAAGTGGCAGCCATGCAATTGATTTGGCACTGATCATGGCTGTTTGGATGGATGGAAAATCAACAAGAAGCTGGTCTTCTATCCAAATCATCAAAGTATCAGCTGAAAACAAATCCAATACCTCTTTTAGTTGCTCTGCATTTGGATTGAAGAGGTATGGCAGCTGATCCTTGGTACTTTGTAGCTCACCCTCATGCTCAGAAGAAAGCATGACTGGTTGTGACTTCTCCTTTGGCTCCAATGAAGCCAAATACCTGATTGGGCAAGGTATGGTCCTTTGAGTATGCCCATTGCTGTGATTTTCAACCCCAAGAATGGAGTCTTCTTGAATGGATGGTGTGGAAGAAATGGTGAAATTCCTCTGTCCTTTCTCTTCCTCCAATGAAGAACGTGAAAGATTAAAATCTTCCAATCTTGATTCCGAAGAGCTATTATAAGATGCTGGCTGTTGTAAATGAATGCCCTCCTTCATGACAGCAGACTCAAGTGTTTGGAGTGTGGATGATGAAAGAGAGAAAGGTGGAAACTCAACCGGCTCTTCTCCATCAAAACAGTTCTCCAAATCTGACAGATAAACTGCCTTATTGCTGTCCTGCTGCAAATATTCAACTTCCTCCATGGTGTCTTCTTGATCTGTAACTTGACCACCATGGTTTCTTTCTCCCTTCAACATTGAGTTTGAGAGGTCAAACTCCTCTTCAGCACTGGAACTTGAGAGAGGTGAAGTAGAAAGAAGAACTGAAGGTTCTCTTGTAGCCTGCTTTGTGCTCAGAGCTCTTGGATCTGCAATTTTCTCCCCCATAGCTGGAATGTGCTCCTCTTCTTTTGGATTTGGAGCAGCTTCTCCTTCCTCCAATGTTTGAAGACAATCTTTCTCTTGATTGAACTCTTCCTCCAGCATGAAGTTTGTCAAGTCAAACTCTTCAATCTGCTGCTCTAGAGGACAAGTTGTGACTGCAAGATCTTCTTCTTCTGCTGCAACAAAATCAGTCCTAACCACCACCTGTTCTCCAACCCTAGCCTCTTCTGTATGCTTTAACCATCAAGGGGATCTTTGTTATCCCAAATTTAAGCAGCCCAATTTTCTCAATTTGTCTATCATTTCTTTCTTTGTTTGGCTCTTCCTCTTGCTGTCCTTGATGACTGATTTTTTCAATTTCTTCTTCCCCACATGGAATTGGGAATGCAAGAGGAGGGATGGGTTGTAACTCAACTGATTTTACAATTTTTTGTGGTGGTGGAGGAGGTGAAACCTCTTGTTTCTTTGGAGGAGGGGTATTTCTATTAGCTTTTGTGGAGGGGATGACTGTTTGGAAGGGAAAAGGAAAGAAGAATCGAGATGAGGTGGAAGACTAGGGGGTGGAGAAATGGATTCAACACTTGGGACAGCAGATGGAGAGTTTAAAGCTTGACACTGTTGAGATGAAACAGATTGGGAAAGAGGAAAAGAAAAGGCATGAGAAGGTGTGCTTACCCGTTGACAAGGTTGTTGAATACTCCTCTCATATACCTCTATTTCTTCAATCCACTTTGCAAGCAAAGGCAACATTGCAATCATGAAGTCAAGCTTCTCCTGAGGGCTGTAATGCCTTGGAAAAGGTCCCACCCATGGACAAGGTGCTCTGCAACCGATTCCAAATGCTTTCATCTGTGCCTGAGCCCTGGACTGCACTATGTTTACCTCCATCTTTTGGATCTTCTCCAACAGACCAGCATCTTGCATCTGATGGTCTTCATTGTATGCATACTCTTGCTCTTGGAAGGCTCCATAGCCAAACTGACTTTGGCACTGCTGCTCATATGGGTATGCATACTGATCTTGAATCTGCTCAAAATGTTGATTTGGAGGATTTGTAAAACATGTTGGAGGTGGAATATACTGCTGTTGTTGATGTGAATTCCATGATGGAAATGAAGTCATGATTGCACAACTTCATAGAATGAGAGAATGATGGAAGAGATGGAAGGAAGAATGGATAGAAAAGAATGAAAATGAATGGAAAGGAAGGTCTGCAACTTCAGAGATGGGTTGTTGACCAGATGGAGTCGCCAGATGTGTTTGCAAGTGCCTCCAAAGGCTGAAATCTTCACAGGAACACATCAACCTGCAAAAGATGAAGTGGAAGACCTCTAAGGTCCCACCGGCGTGCCAAAACTATTAGTGCAAAATCACAGCACCCCTGGATGCAGATCAGGCTTCTAGGTTGATCACTCAGGCATCCAGTGTGATTGCACAACATGGAAACCTCTCTCCAAGCGTGGGACTTGTGAAACTGAGAGAGGAATCTCTAGAGAAGGCTGGTTCCTACTCCTAAACTACCTGCCACAAGCTATTCCAGTGCAGGCAAGCTAATCTAATCCTAATCTAACAATGCCAAGGAGACAGAGAGAGAGAGAGAGAAGGAAAAGAACAAAAGCCTACACTAAAACGGTGATACACCAGAGAAGGAGAATGTTGAACATCTATCAAAACTGCCATGGGACAAAGAGAGGTGAGCAATGGGAAGGATGGACAGATGCATCACAGGCCCAAGGATAGATTTCACACAGAAAATGTCCCAAAACTCCATGAACACAGCTCCAGATCTGTAATGAATGTTCAAACATGCACAAATACCTGCAATGAAGAGAGGCAAGAAGAAAACAAGCAAAAATGAGAAAGGATGGATAGATGCATCACAAAACACATTTTTGTTGCTTCAGAAGTTTGCACAGAACATCATTTCAATAGTAAAAGGCAAAAACACCATTACAGAGCAAGGGAGGAGGTTCGAACTCCATTTTCAACCCTAGAGAAGAAAATAAGGGAGGGCAGAGCCAAACAGATGAACAACTTGTCATGTCCCCCTTTTGAAAGAAGCCCCTCTGTACAATATATAGGAAGAAAGAGAGAGGGAAGAGAGGAAATTCGAAACTACCACAACCACTTCTAGGTCGCATTTTAAATCATCTCATTATGGTAGAAGCGGCGGATCCTGGCAAAACGGCGGGTTGTCTGCTGCATTAAAGCTGGTTGTTGAAGCGTCACTTCTGGCATTACCATGTGTCAGAGCTGTTTCTTAACTTTCTCTCTCTAGACTACACCAAAATGGAAGATTGATCCCAGAATCATGTAGATAATTTCAACAGCTTTCCGTTGATATAAAGAACGTGCAAATCTGAGCTCTGGATCAAAAGATATGACGATCTGAAGATTTAGGGCACAGAACAGACCAAAACGGATTTTGAAATATTTTCCCACGCTTCGCCACCTGGACGACACGTGGCAGGCTCTGATTCGCTGAATAATTCTCTCTCCTCCACCTCTCGGCGGGCTCTCTTTTGAAATTTCCTTGTGGGCCCTAGCTGGGACACGTGGCACTATCCCATTGGTTCGGGCTGACCCTTCAAATCTCGCCCTTTGACTTTTGACCTTTTCCCTTGTGACACATGTCATGATTTGGTTGGTTCTCGGCCCTTTCGGCTCCTTCGCGTCCACCGCATCCATTTGTCCCGGATGTCCCAGTGCTGCTTGGGACAAAATCCTCCGATTCGCCCGATTCGGCCGGTTCGCGTCCATTTGTCCCACTTGTCCCTGTGCTTCGCGGGACAAATTCTTCCGGTTCGCCCGATCCGGCCGATTCACGTCCTCGCGGCCCAGATGTCCCATTTGCCTCCTGGACTGTTTGTTCTCATTTCGCCAAACCGGCCGGTTCACGTATCTTTGTCCCAGATGTCCCAAAGCAGCTAGTGCGAAATTTCTCCTTTTCGCCGATCCGGGCTTTCCGCGTCTGCCGCATCCATTTGTCCCACTTGTCCCTTTGCTTTTTGGGCCGCCTGTAGGATTTTCGGCCGATCCGTGCCTTGATGTCCCAAATGTCCCGACTGTCCCGGGGACTAGGACTTAGCTGATTTTTCGTGATTTTTCTCGGCCTCGAGCCTCTGTTTTCTCGCAACTTTTTTCGCATTTTCTCGAGCTTGCTCTTTCCTTCTTTAGTCGGGGAGTTAGAAAAAATCAGGGAACCCCAAAACATGATGTTTGCTCAATCAATTATCTACCCGACTTGAGAATTCTAATGCATGTTATCAAATTAACCTGGTGGGAAAATTTTGGATAACAAAAATTTTTATAGCGATGTAGGAGGATGAGTCCAAATGGACTATTCTCATGCAATGATTTCGTGAAAGGAGAAATGAAGAAGTTATTTTGTGAAATACAAGTTAAGTACATATTCCAAAAGATTAGTGATCCTAAAACACTAAAGACACTAGATATGGTAACTATATGATAATTTCTGACCAAAATTGAATATCCCCGAGGTAATTCAAGATGCTTAGAATTATATTTGGACCCTTGAGTTCGATAGAAGTTTCTCCACAACTGGTTTTGGAGTAGGAGTAGTTATTTTCTCACCCTCAAGGAAGATTCATCCATTCTCATACAAGTTACAAGTTACTAATACCAATAGCCTTTTTGAGTATAGGGCTCTTCTTCTTAGCCTAGTAGCATAAAAAGAGATGAGAATCAAGATTGTTCATGTATAAGGGAGTGCAAATAGTTAAGAAATTTTGAGGCTCATTTAAAGTCAAAAATGATATATTGAAGCACTACTAAAATAAGGTGTGGGATTCAATTGAAATTTTTGACGCTTTCTTAATTGATGCATTGATAAGAGATGAAAATTCTAGAGTAGATGCTTTATTAATTTTAAGTTATTTGTTAAATCCTCATCCATATTTTACCCAAGATAAGTTCACAATTGAGATGATCTTTAGACCTAGTGTCCCAGAGAATATGGAAAATTGGCTGGTGTTTAATGATGACTAACATCTCATTTCTTTCTTAAGTTAAATGATAATTTTAATCAGTTGTATTTTGAAGGTAGTGAAACTAGTTACCAGGAATCAATTTCTTCCACAATAGAAGAAGGTATTGAATTTGAATCTGATAAGGTTTTGGTGTATAAAATTAAAAGGTAATAAAATACCTAAGGGTTTTTTTAGCCATGAAGATATGTTTGACAAGCATGATCATTATGTCAAGATAAAAATGTCACATAGCATAGATTAGTGATCCGAGTATGAAAATTTAAACTTGGGAAATGATGAGGAACCTAAGTTTGTGGAGGGAAGTGTTGCTAGTGAAGAAAGGAAAAACTAGTTGAATTGTTAAAAAAATACATAGATGTGCTTGCATATTCATACGAAGATTTGAAGAATTTTAAGCTAAGAGAAATGTAACACTATATTCCCTTAAATTCAAGCATCCAACCTTTTTGGTAGAAAAAAGACAATATAATCCTAAGATTTCAGGAACAATCTATCAAGAGAATTCAGAAATTGTTAAGTGATAAGATTATTTTTCCCATTCATCATTCAACTTGGATTTCCAATATTGTTTTGGTATGGAATAAAAATGGGGAAATTGATATTTTTGTAGAATTTAAAGTAGGATTCTTTAAAGGATAACTATCCTCTTCCCATGATGGAAAAATATAACTATCCTCTTCCTATGATGGGTTTTTGGGCTATAACCAAATTGAAGTAGAGGTCTAGGATCAACACAAAACTACCTTCACAACTCCATGGGGCACATTTTCTATCAAAGAATGCCTTTTGGTCTCATTAATGCAAGTGAAACTTTCCAAATAGCTATGGATTTAGCCTTTGGAGATCTTAAAAATAAGTGTATTTTTGTTTACTTGGATGATCTTACCATTTTATCTAAGAATAGGAAGATCATTTTCAACACCTTAAGCTTGTCCTTGAATAGTGTAGGGATCACTAGCATATCTCTCAACCCCAAGAAATATATTTTTAGAGTTACAGAAGGAATTTTTATTAGGCATATTGTTTAAAGGATGGAATCAAGATAGATCTAGAAAGAGTGCAAGCTATTTAGAAGATTGCTCTTCCTACAATAAGAAAGGAGTACATTATTTCTTTAGAAAAATCAATTTCCTTAGAAGATTCATTCCAAATTTTTCTGAATTAACTCAAAGTATAGCTAACATGATGAAAGAAAAGTAATCCTTTCACTGAAGTTAAGAGGGAAATAAATATTTTGATGAGATAAATAACGCCATTGTAAGAACCCCTATTATGGTTTTCCTTGATTTTGACAAAAAATTCATCATTTATTGTTATGCCTCGGAACACACCCTATCTACCATCTTAGTTCAAAATAATTTCAAAGGGTGTGAAGTGCCAATTATTTTATGAGATATGTCCTTAAGTCCCATGATTTGAAGTATTATTATCTTGAAAATCATTCTTTTATTGTAGTCAAGGCTATGAAACAAGTTCAGGTTTTATATCCTTAATTCTCATTCACTATTTTTGTTCCTCGATAAAGTTGTGAAGTCTATCCTAACTCAACAAGAATTTGGTTCCAAAAGGGGTAACTCGATTGAAAAATTCTAGAGTATGATCTAGATATCAAACCAAATAAACTGGTCTGAGGATGAGGTCTATGTCAATTAATTGCAAAAAGTTCAAAAGGATAATTCAAGTAACAATGGTGAACATGTTGAAATTCCAACTATTTTGTTCCTAAGTTCCATAGATGAATGGTATTCCAACATTTCAAACCTTTTCACATATGGGGAATTTCCCACACATATTAATTCCAAGGAGAAAAAATATCCATTAAACTTTGAGCTACAAGGTATGTTCTTTGGGATAATTCTCTTTTTAAAAAAGGCATTGATGGTCATTTCCTAAGATGTGTAGATAAGGAACAATAGAAGAGGTTGTTAAGATCTTATTATGATCAAGCTTGTGGAGAAATTTCTCTTCTCATGTGACAACTCACAATATTCTTCAGGGAGGTTACTATTGGCCAACCTTGTTTAAGGATGCAACTAAGTGGGTCTCAAAGTGTGAAGCTTGTCAAACTTTTGTTGAAGACCTAAGTTGGCCACTCTTCCATTGAAGCTTGTTGTGATTGAAGATACTTTCTAGAAATGGGGATTAGACTTCATTAGAACCCTCAATCCAAATTCTAGTGTAGGACACACCCATGTTCTACTACAATAGATTATTTCAAAAGTGGGTGGAGGTTATCCCTATCAAAAAAAAACTTATGAAGTTGTTTGTAACTTCATCAAGGAAAACATTTTGGTTCGATTCGAGTTCCCAAAAAAATTGTAACAAATAATGCTCCTAACTTTTCTTCTTATGAACTCATAGATTTTTATTATGGATATGGAATTTCCCTTTCACATTCTTCATATTATTACCCATAGGAAATGGGAAATCCTAATCAACCAACAAAAATTTGGTAACTATAGTCAAAAACTAGTTGATGAATCACAATGAAATAACATAAGAAGTTTTATGATGCTCTTTGGGATGATCAAATAACACCTAAGAGAGTATATTGGAATGTCTCCATTTCATCTAGTTTATGGGATGGATGCTCACATTTCTAGTTACTCTCGAGTTACCATCCTTGCACTTGGATAAGGCCATTGAATGAATAGTTCAAGGATGCTCTAGAAAGGGGATTATGTACTTGCACAAGTTAGAAGAAGAAAGGACTCATGTGGTTGATCACATCTCATCTCATCAACAAAAGGTCAAGAAACTTTTGACAAGAAGGCCAAATCTCATGACTTCCAAGTTGAGATATTGTTTTACTCTAGGACAAAAGGAGAGAACCTCATGGGAGCCATGGTAAGTTTGACTCACTTTGGCTTGGTCCATTTCAGATTCGACACTTTTCTAGTGAAAATTCTTATTATTAGCTTATATGGATGGGACTTCTCTCCCATTTCCATATAGTGGATAAATATCTCAAGTTATTACAAGTATTGAGTGGGTTTCGGTCCTTGTACATAGTTATAGTTCCTTATACTTTGTTTTGTTTTTTTTTTTGTGTGTCTATTTTCCTTTCCCCTTTTTTTGGTTCTCTTTTGTATATCTATTTGTATTTTTCCCAATGGATAATGCACTAGTCTTGTAAACCATGAAATTCTAGAGTTCTTTTCTTTTCCTTGTTTGCACTTTGTGTCAAACCAAGTCAAGCCCCAAAAAGAGCCAACTATTGTCATGGGACCTAAAATGTGAAAATTTTGAAAATTTTGAAAAATTGGCTAAGTAGCTTTCTTCTCTTGGTTACATTTTCCTTGTTTGTGTCAAGATTAAAGAAGAAATTCCAATAATTAGTCATTTTTGGGGTGTTTTGGTTCAAATCATCTAAATCAATCCTTTGAGGAACAAGAGGAAGTATTCCCTTGTTCTCTTGTGTTCCCCACATTACAAATTTCCCGCTATATTTTCCTTTATTAGATTAATCGAATGAATCACATAAATTGGGTACTATTTGAACCCATGGAACTGTTCCTTGCTTCCTCTTATTCTCTATTTCCCTACCTTTACCGATTTTCCACACTTCACTATTCAAATCTGAAAATTGCATTTTTCAGGTACTATTGGAACCTTGAACAATGTTCCTTGTAACCTTTGGTTCACCGATTATCCACTTCATCCGAATCTCCACACTCCTTAATCAAACAAATATATCGGGCATTTTGGGTACTTAAGGAACTTGGGGAAATTTTCCTCCAGGGCCTTCATTTCTTTCTCTGACAACCCCAAACTTGTCCACTTTGCATTGAAATAAGAGTGTGTAACATATGTTTCCATCCATTCCTCATTTGGACCTAACATAACCAATTTAAATGAAATAAATTTGGATTTTGTTTTATATGTGTTCCCATGGGCCTTTTAACATCTATTCATTTTTTAGTGGGAGAGGTGAATGTTAACCTCAAAGCTTATATAAATCCTCCTCACTCAACTTATTTTTGAATTTTAAATAGACTTGTCTAGTTTTTTATTGTGCCTCATCCCTCCTCCCATGTAAAAGTGTTATTTTCACTCATAACTTTTCATTTTCAACCAAATTCAAAAATTCAAGTTTTTTTGAGATTGTTCATTAGGTTCCTTCATCTTCATATAAGAGGTGAGTAATTTTACACTTGTTTCATCTATTTTTGTATTTATTTGAGTTTTGAGCCCTTCCTCTCATATCCTCTTTAAAATTCAATATAAATTCATTTGTTTTTTCCCCGAGTCTACCCAAATTTCCACCATGAAGTTCTAATATGTTGGGATATGAGCATATCTCATCCCTTGAGACCTTTGTCCCTAAGATTGGTGATAGTGATGTAAAACATATGAATTTGGAATATTTTTGGGCTAAAATAAAATATGATAACCCAACCCTATTGGCCCAATGTATTAGGAATAGTGGGTTGGCTCATGCAGTAGTTTCCTACATTCATTCCAATGCATTGATATAGTCCTAGCTTGTGCCTCTAGTTTTGATCCACAAACTAAGGAGTTAAAAGATCCTCAGGGGTAGGTTATTTCTCAATTAGATGCTCATCATATTAACATGGCCTTGGTATTCCTACCTTCAAATATTCTAAAATCCTAACCAAGGTAGAAGCTCAAAGGGAATATGACCTCACTCTGTCAAATACCAAAATGATTGCCAAATATTGGCTAAGGGTTAAAAGGAAAGGGCCATCCAAACTTCCCAAGACCTCTATAAAATTAAATTCTTGAGGATATTTCTAATATGATAACATTTCTTGCAAGGGTAATGGGTTTCCCTCAACTCAAGAGTTTCATAATAGATGAGTGTTCTATATCAACTTGATTTGTGAAGGTACACAACACCTGAACTAGGGAGAAATCATTTGTGAAAATTTAACTCAACAACTCACTTAGGTCCATCAAATAAAACATTTTATATGACCTCCTATTTCATATGTATACCATAGCTAGATATAGAATATGGATTGGCTTGACAAGCCAAGATAACAAGAAAATATAGCTATATATGATTTCTATACACAACTTACCTATGAAAACAATAAGAGCCATCATAGGAGGGTCAATGATGCCTTCACAATGTTTTTGGTGAGATTTCTTGAGGAAATGTAACAAGTAGGGTATCTCAAGAGGCCAAAAAGTTGATTTTAGTATATGGCAGCTTGTTCATACAATTCAAGAAGTTCTCCTACATCCGAACAATTGGATTTGAGGGAGCTCCATATAAGCTTCTAATATATTGTAGTGATAATATATTTATAGTTGAACTTTGTAAGAAGTTTGATCTTCTTCATAGACCTGTAGGGATAAAAATATTTTTGGTATATAAATTTCCCATAACTTTGGGAAATTACATGTAAGACAACTTTGATGCACATAATGTTGAAAGGACTATCTCTCCATTCAACTTACATCCTTATCAAAGAGGACCAATTTTGATAGCAAGAACTTCATTGGGAATAATCTAAACTAACACTCACCATTCACCAACATTTGAATAACTATTGGGAGGACTGTATTGATGATTATGAGGTCAAAAGAAGAGCTTATGGTAGGTTATCCTTGCAAAAAATCAAATATTTTAAGCTATATGAAGTACCTGAGGGAATGATAGATGATGGTTCAAATTATTTCACTACATAATTCATAAATTCCATTCTATACTCCTCTTCCCACCATTGACTAGTCACAAAAGGAGAAGGATAATCCTGATGATCTAAACACCCATGTGCTCCTAAGGTCAAGACATTAGCTGAAAATAAAGGTTAAAGAATTCAATGAGTCTCAAAAGATGGATTCTTCTCACGAATCCTCTTCTTCATGAAACATACTACCCTACTCTGAAAACTCCTTCTTCCTCCCCTCTTGACTCGGGAACAAAATTTTATATCAAGAAATAAAAATCCAAATAGGTGGAGAAAAAGGAAAACACTAGGAAAAGGTGGTGATAAAGAGGAAATGTTGGAGTTAGGAGTGGAATAGATCTCTTGAAGAACTCGTAAAATATGATGAAAAAAAGAAGTAGAAGAAGAAATAATGAGAAGAAGAAGAAGAAGAAAAAAGTGAAGAAAATGATGAAGAGGAAGATGTTGTTGAAGTAGTTGCACCTGATCTAGGAAAGACTGGTATTTCAAGGCAAAACTAGGATGTGAGAAGACCTTCCTCCTCTTCTATTGTAACTTCCACTATTGAGGTTTCTAGTTTCCCAACCTCCAAGTTCTCATATTTCTCTTGCATTTCCTCCTCCAACAACATCTTCTAGAGATTCATTTACCTGGGTTCAACCCATGGTATAGATAGAGAAAAAGAAAAATCTCAATCTAGATTGAGGTTCCTAAGTTTTATGCAGTGGATTCCCTCCTTAGTACTTCCCCTCCTCCTCCAAAGAAATAAAATACTATCACTCATTTTGTTTTAGATTCTACATGACAACAATTCCTATAAATTATTAGGACAAAGGAGGATAAGAATGAAAAGGATGTATCATTATTAGATATTGGTCTAACAAGAATCTCATTAGGAGAATCAACTCCAGAGAGATAAGTACATAATCTTAGAGAAACATTATCTAAGGTTATTGAGAGAGTTGAAAAGGAAAAAGACTCAAGAGAACTTAGAGGAGCAGTATAAATTACTTACAAGTTTAATCAAGTCTTTCCTCTCATCCAAAAAAATTCCATTGGATCCAACTCTTCTATCTACACTCCCACCCACTACTACTATTACTATAATTGATTTGAAGGAAATCACATAAATTCACAAACATGCCACTTTTGGAAAAGCATCAAAACTTGGGTTGAAGGAATTCTTGTTTCAGGATTGGAATTCATCGATGAAGCATGTAAAATATATGATAATATCATTTCATCTCAAGAAAAATCAATTTAGGGATCGATGGCATTGAAAAGAACTCAAAATTTGGGCTGATGTTATCCAAGATCTCCAAATCATGACTCTCATATGATGAGAAAATCCTTTTTTGAGAATATTTTGATGACTCTAAGAGTAATTTATCCAGGACTTGGAATTTCAGTGTGGAATGGAGGATAAGATTTCTTAAATAATCCTCAACTAAATTACAATGTAGTTCAAAAAGGAGAGTCATTAAAAGCTATATATTTTTGACTTGCAATCCCTTCACTACTAATTTTTCAAAGAAATTTCATCATCGAAGAGAAATTTTGTTGATCAGATCAAGGGATATTTTAATGCACTCATCAAGGAGAACCTGTTCAAGGAGAAATTGGTCAACAAGAGAGGATGGAAGAGTTTTCAGAACTCAATAATGTCATCATAGAGGCAGAAAAAGGACTTGCTCAATATGGTGGAACAAAAAAAGAAATGGATTCTTCCCTTAGCATATGGTTTACTAATCTCCAACACCATTGTACCCAAAGACATGGAGATATCAACTGCAGTGACCAAGTTCTGAATGCATGTTTTAAAGCTTAAGGTCCTAGAAGCTTCTATCTCTTCTATTCCTTCTTTCTCCATTTCATGATGTAACTAATTTTTCTATTTTTTAATTGAATTTATTGTATGAAAACCAAAATTTCAATATAAAGTCATTGAATGTAAATCAATTAATTAAGTTTTTTAACACTTAATTAAGACAACTAGTTAGTTTGGGTAGTTATCCCCCCCTTTTTCTATATAAGGCTTCATTTTCTTTGTAAAAGGGGTTGGATATTGGTGCATTTATATGTAAAAGACATATATTTTGAAATACATAAGAAGAACCCTCTTTCTCTATTCCCATTTCTTCTTGTCTTCTTTTATTGTTCACATTTCAGTTGGTATGTTGTTTTTTTTATCTGGAATTTGAAGCTCTGAATAATTATACATGTGTTAATATTTGATGAAATTTGATTTAATACATATCTTAATCTCTGTGAAACTTCCATTTATGCAATCATGTATGTTCTTGAATTCATTTACATGAAAGAGTGTGATAGGATCTATAATCTTCTTATCTAAAAGTGTTGTTACTATCTCCTCTTATTTGTTCATTCCTGTGGTAATATTGTGGAAACAAGGAAAAACATGTATTTGATCGATAAGTTAGCCATAACTATGTGTACCTAATTTTTCTATCTTTCCATATCTTCATTGTTGCATTCTTCTACCCTTTTTTGAGCTCTTTCTTTATCTTTTGTATTAAAAATCACGGGGTTATTCATCCTCACCAATATCCCTCATTAAAAATAATTAATTTGTAAATTTGTAAATATTTTAGAGTGATAATGAAACCTTTCTAAATTTCTTACTACTTACTGAGTCAAACCTTCTAGACATAGAACTGGGACCTCCATTTTCTTTATAGATGTGCAAACTTAGACCTTCAAGCCACTATCATAGATATTTTTCAAAACAAAACAGGATCACCTTGTATAAAAAAAATGAAATAATAAATATTTGCATACCTTGAACACACAAAGCCAACTAGCTCCCCCTAAGGCCATACTCTCCTCTTTGAGCTACCAGACCTCAAACTATTTATTTCTTCATTAGGACTCAAAATCATCTAGAATAGTCTTGAAAACAATAATATTGTTCCAATGGAATAATCCAACTATCGATGTTGTGCCCAGGTTAATCATCCTCCTACAAGTCACAAAACTTATCATAACACCTCATTTGCATCATACATTATCAATTGGTCCCATTATAATAGTTCATTTTTTGCTAAGTCTTCATATGCATACTTCACTATGATATATCTATGTCAAACCTTATTCTCTTCATAATATGTCGCTTCAGAATACAAACATACCTTGGATCTCAAACACTTCAAATTTGTCATGAAAAAACTATTCAAACTGGTTCTTCATGATTTTACCTTGAGAAAACATATATTCCTCTTCATGTTATGCCTCAATGAACAACTCTTGCAAAACAATACCATGACTATGACTGATTTTTCAAAGACTTTATTGTGTATACCCATATTTTAGTAACTTTGACCTATTGTCCTACCTCCAATTACCTAATCATGACCTCAAAAACACTTAAATGGATATATTATTGCCTTCAAGTGATGCAAAACACTATCATTCTCAAACACATATTCATCTTATAGACCAATATCCTTCTTCTTATGTCACACATACCACAAAACACAGACCTTTTCCTAGGCATGCACACTTCAAACTTTCCAGATTTCAAACTACATTTCCTCTAAGCCTTCATATACCATCTTAAAGCTCATAGACCACTTAAATTTTAATGATAATGCTTCAAAGAATAAATTTCCATACACATACCTCAAAAGACTCTCTTATGCTCAAATGTATATAAACCCTTCAAACTTTAAAACTTTACTTGTAATCCTTTATAAACCTTTTAAGGTGCAACATCCATGGCCCTTTAAAAAGTAACACTAGTATTCATTAAACAAAAGGGCATTCTAACATAATCATATGTTCCCTAAGGAATGGTAAAAGTACTTTTAAATTGTTTTGACTCCTTGACCACCACTTGATTACACCTTAGGAAACCATCTAATGTTGAAATAATATTTGAGCTTCTTACCCTCTCGTAACATGTTTTCCATGTTGGGAAAAGGGTATTTTTAATTTAATGAGGCCTTTTTCAAGTTTCCAAAAGCAGCACACAACCTAATATCATCGTTATTTTTTTACTAGGACAAAGTTGGTGACCCAAGATGAATATAAAATGAGTTGAATGATTCCCCATCCTTAAGTTTTGTAAGTTCTTATTACATATTTTTGGTGAGGATGGGGTTTATTGACCTTTTCTTCTTCCTAAAAGGCTTACTGTTAGGTTCCAATGGAATGACATGTTAAAAATATCCTCTCTATAAGCCTTCAATTTTGAATATGACCAAGCTAAACAATCTTGATATTTCTTCAAAAACATTGTATAGGTTTTTTTTCATACTTACTTAAATTAATTCCCATCCAAACTTTCTTAGGATTTTTGTTAATACCCAAATTACATTCAGTCACATATATTAACCTAGGGCTATATTTATTCATTACTTTATCAACACTATCAAAAGAATCTTCAATCTTGACCAAACCTTTAGGAATTGTGTTTGTCTTTAAATAATTTTTTTCTTTTCTAAATAGAGTTTCCTTTCCTTCACTAGTTTCCACCATTAGCTCTAGATCATTCAAACTAATTAGAAAACTTAGTTTCACCATTTAGGAACTTCAAGATGTGATTTTCATCATCAAAAAATTGTCAATGCTAAATATTTTTCGGTACATAGGATCTAATCAACATTTCAACTTTAAACTTACAATACGGTTCCAAACTTCATTATCACATTGAGAGGCTAGGAATACTAATTTTTAGCGATTTGTATTTTGAATCCTCTCATGATATACAACATTGAAAGAATCAAACATTTAATTAGATCCCAAACTGAATTTATATATTGTTTCAATCTCTAACTTTTGGTTGCATATATTTTTATTATTTATTTCACAACCAATTTAGAATCTCCTTTTACAATCAGGTTCTTGATTCCATGTCTCCAATCAATCCTCAAACCAAGTATGAGTGCCTCATACTCTGTAATATTATTTGTGCACTCAAAACATAGTTTGAATGAGAATTTAAAGGATCCTTGGTTTGGAGAAAACAATACCACCCCTACTCCATTTCCAAAACTAGAACATGCTCCATCAAAATACATGGTCCAAGGAGCATTTGGGTCTTCAAAATGAGACCTAAGGTCTAGGAATTGATCTTAAAATCCACATTACTATAAAAGTTCCCAAAATCCACATCTATGTACAACACCTCATATGATGCATTCATTGGGTCTTCTATCAAATGCATTAACTTGTATTCTCTATGTAGCTTCACCAAATTTCCTTCCAAAGGAATGGTAGCATAAGAAAGTTCCATCTACACACTACCTCCCACACTTTTTTCCCACTTTCTTGAAATATAATTCCCCATTTGGTAGGGAAATAAACAACAACAACATTCATTATCAAGTAATTTCTAGGGTGAGCCATCAATTGTACAACCAATCCATTTACACAACCAACAATATGTACTTCTCTTGAATCCATGGCATAACATATTTCTTAGGTGGATGTTATCTTCATACCAAGTTTGTTCATGAACACCATTGGAATGATATTGTAGGATGTACCAGAATCAAATATGCACTTGTGCAAGAGACAACCATTAACTATTATTTTTTTGTAAAAAGGATGAACATCCAATTGGATCTCAACTAAGGATATGCCTAAATAAACTTTAAGGGTCATGCTCAAAAATTTCTTGATATTATTAAACCTCATATTCAAAAACAAGGGGAATGGTTTCCTTTTTTACAATATTATCCTCATTGAATCCCAAATAATCAAATGACATATTATTATGCTCAGGGATTCTAATTAACTATACTAAAGGAACAATTATATTAAGTTGGCTTAAAAATTGGTCCATATCCAAAGCTATGTACTTAGGAATGGGGGTGTTGAGGGGAAGGGTAAAATCCTCTTCAGATGGTGAACATTTCTTTAAAATAGAGATAGCAGAAGGCATACCAGTATTTGGCTTCTCAAGAGAGACTTTTCATGGAAAAATTTTCTTAGGGGCACCCTTTTGGACATTGGTCAACAAGGGAATATTATTCTTAGAAGAATAAGAAGTGATATTTTTTTTAATAGATTGAGATGAAGAGACAACCTTATCATGGGTACCCTTACCCTCAACCCTTCTAGGGATCTCTTTACTTTTATCACCATCTTTTAGATCAACAAATGGGCTCTCTTAATAAGGGGTACCTTGTTTCTTACTTCTTATGTTATATTATTTTTCTTAACCCACTATTTCATTAATCAATATCTTCTATCCTCCACTAAAGGGAATCCCCATCATACTTCTTAAACCTTAAATTTATCAAATACGCAAATTTATGATTAGGGAGCTCAAAATATTGAGTCATATTAACCTCATAATCAAATTTAATAAGAGAATAACATACCTTGTTCAGAATTGTCCAAAATCATCCACAATCTTGGCACACAACATATTTTTGGTAGAAACTCCACCTTCAAGGTCTAGGATCTCTTTAAACATCAATGCATCACTAAAATCCTGATCAAATCTAGATTCTTCTATATCTACTATTAAGTCCACTTAATCATAAGGAGTATGGGGTAAAAGGCATTTGTCACACCACTCAATGATGGGAACCTCCTCAACTACTAACACCCGAGCACCTAAAGGATCAGGAACCCCTTTAGTATCTCTAAATGATTGTTTCCTATCATCCCTACACACGAGAATATTTCCTCTATTATCCCCTTTACCATGAGGTGATGGTCTATTTTGATTCTGATTCTAAGAACCCATTGAAATCTACTTTTCTACTCTAGCTAATTTATAAGATATGTTTTTAACAAAATTAGTTAGAGTCTTCATTTTTTCCTCTAAAGTGGATTGATTATTAGTTTGTTTCTTCTCTAGGTTCACTAACTTGACCCCTTCTCTTTTAAGAGGTTTACCAACAACCTTAATATTATTCTTAATTTGTATGGTCATGGCAAAATCCTGCCTAAGATTGGCAGGGGCCTTATCTCTTAGGTAATAAGTTTCCTTCTTATCAAAAGCATCATAATATTTTATCAAAAAGATTCATTACTATGTGTAAGAGTGGATGGAATTATCATTTATATTTTATTGAACCTAGTGTTGAAGTGTTTCACACTCATTAGGATTATTTTTGATATTCTCAAATTCATCCAAAATAAACCTAGGATCTGTTCTATCACCATATTGAATCTTAAATGCATCATCTCCTCTAACATTTGATACTCCCATGAGGAAATGCATTAAATATTCTCTAGCATATTCTTCAAGATTATGCATGTAAAATTTTTAAATAAACATCTTCATACTCAATCTCATAATCATCAATGATATTAAAAAATAATCTGAGATGTTTCTCTCCATAAATAGCATTATTACCTTGACACTTGAGTAATCTATTTCTCACTTCATTAGGGACCCCATTAAGGTATCCATTCATATCCCCAAATTTGATAGGTATTCAAATTTGGACTCTAAATGGAGAACATGTAGGAGGATGATCCATATTTTAGTCAACTAGATTTTCAAAATGAGGGTCACCTAAGTTTTGAGCAAGTGGTCTATGGGCCAAAGTAGTAGGGTTAATATTGTGAATATTTATCAAAGGAGAACCCTCAAAACCAAAGTCTATATTCTCAATTATAAGCCAATGGTTGTGCTCATGACATATTTTATCATATTTAAGCATGGAATACTGTTAAAATAAGGAATGAAGTTGGTAAATAGGGCTATCTTGATTTAGGACTATCAAGAACTAGAATAATCTTTAATCAAAGGGGAATCACCAAGATCATAAGATTGAATATCCTTAACTTTTGAGACTTAACCTCTCACTTGATTCCAAATGTGATTCCTTATTCTTTGCAACACATTCAACTTACGAAAAAAATTCCAAGGATTCGATCAAAAAGGACCACAATCCTTCCATATTTGTGGATGTAGAGTTACCAACAAAATATAGCAAATAATATAGCACTAATCATACCCAAAACTCAAAATGGATTCACCACTAGAGATTACACTTTAGACAAGTTAAATCAATATGAAAATATACTCAACCATGCTTCAAAAAATGAATTAATAGACATTTAATAAAATTATGTGAATCAAATAAGGAGCACGCATACTTGAAACTGGGAAAGTGCCGAGTAGATAAACCTCTCTTAATCCATGTTAGTTCCAAAATTTCACTAATAGGATGATATGGACATCATAGCTTCAAATATCCCCAGAATCGATGCTAGACATAGTGTTGGCTCCTGATCTAACACCCCAAATGGGATTCACTGAAACTGGCATTAAAATAGGAAGAAAAGAGGAAAGATGGATCTGTCAATTTTTCATTTGTATATGTGGATGGATCAATCCTTCTCACATAACCAAGCCTTTGGGAATAATAAGGATGCACCATGCTAAAGATGTGGCTATTATTATGTTACTATGTAGTTCTACTTGAACCAAGGAAATTGGACCTAAGGGGTGGCTTGAAAGGAAGAGGGAAATATCAATTTTCAAACCCATAAACTTGTTGGAACTTCAATATAAGACCAAGTACAATCACAAAATGTAGAGCTCATTCAAGAGAATGGTCACAAAGCACTACAATCAATTTGTTTCTTAAACAAAAGCCACTAAAAATAGATAGGAGGTGATTATGAACATCATTCAAAGGATGTTGTTAACAATTTAGGAGAAAATGACATTCATAATGCTTTGATTGTAAAATCAAGGTCAAGCTCACTTAAAACATGTGAAGGAAATGTGGCTTGAATGGGTAGAAAAATATTGTACCATATAAATTAGATTGAGAAAAGAGGGCGTGGATATAATGGGGAGAAACAATACTTTTCCCCATATCATCCTAGTGTCCCTATGATGCATAAGATCTATAAATCAAAATAACATGAACTTTTAAGGTTTATTTGCATTCATGGATACCCAATTTGTGCAAACACTATCATGTAATCTCTAAAACTTTAACACAAACACTTATGATTAAAACTTCATGTATCTATCATGAAAATCCATAAAACCTAGGATACCCTTAAAGGAAGAAAAATTCACTCCAAATTGCCATTATAGAAAGGAATTTTACAATTGAAACAAATATTTCTAAGTAACATTACAAAATAACATTTATTCAATAACAATTCTAACACAATTCTCTAAAATGTGCTTATTTATATTTCATTGATATGATAGATGCAAAATTACAAAAAAAAAATGCATGTTCCTTGATTCTATCTGTACACACATTTGGAAATATTAGTCTTAGACATAATGAATTAGTTTTGTGTATTCAATTTGACAAGGGAGACATATGCAAATGCTCTCAATGCCTACTAGTGATTGTACAATGAGCAATCACCTAGCTAAAACCCAAAAATTAGAACCCCTAAAGTGAAGACATGCCTTCACTTTTATACAAAAATTCCCATAAGGGAATATACCTAGATACCCCATGGAGTGCTAAAAAAGATACACGTGGGGTTGTGGTCATGAACTTGCAATCTAGATTAGAGAGGTGTCCCAATAAAAAATATGTTATTTTGATTTGTTGAGATGGGATGGTTGTACTTCATGATGAAACTCGATGAGTGGAGAATATTCTTTTCCTTGTCATCAAACTCTTTTTTCTTTTTCTACAATTGTCATTATTCCATGTGCACATTACATCAGATTCGAATACATATGTGATTTTTTTTGAAAAGAATAAGAATAATAATAAGGGGAAGGGTACAAAGAATAAGGAATTTTTTCGGTGGGAGGATCAAGATATATTTTCTTCTCCTTTGTTTCTTCTTCTAGCTTATTTATATAAATATCAAATCTTTCAAAAATTCCTAGAATGGGATCTTCATCTAGCCCTGCATGGTAGAGGAAGATTATTTCCTATTTATGAATAATGATATCATACTCACTATAAATACTTTCTTCTTCTTACTTGTGTCCATTTATTTCAATCAGCCTATGAATATCTTCTATATATCCATTTTGGGTGTATATATCTTTTAGATCAAGAATCCTTTCATGTTTTGAATCTATGTCATCCACATATCTTCCAACTTTTGAATCTATGTCATCCATACTTTCTTATGTCTTGGAGCTTTCTTATGCATCCCTCCAATGTTTTAATCCTCAACTTGACATACCCTCTATACTCATATTATCTCCCTCTACAATCTAGAGACTATTCCTTCATTCTCCACCACTTCATCTCCCAATTTTTTATGGCTTCAAGTTTGGGCAGCAATCCATCCCAATAGTCAATTTCTATCTGATATTTATCAATCAAGGCTCTACTTTCTTCTATTTGTTCAGACACTTGATTGTAGCATCCAATGATGTCTTTAATGACCTTATTGCCCTTTGTTATCAATTCTTCCTCCCACTTCTTGGTTTCCTCTCCCCTACATCTCAAATCCTTAGCACTTTTCATCATTTCTAGGGTGAAGGATGTGGTTATTTCTTGACTATATGGGGATATTTTACCCACTTCTGCACATAGGTTGATAAGATATCAACCTTCTCCTTCAATTGCTTCTTAGTCTCTTTATCCTTGTCAATTTTCTAAAAGAGACCACCCACTACCATGGTAACATCATGCTTTAAGACCTCAGTGGTTGGCTTTCCCAATGGGATCTTGGTAATTTGGTAATCAGAAGGGGAAACCTCATCCCTTAAAGCATCAGTTTGGGGGTGGATACCTCCATAAACCTTTCTCCTTGTGACCCCATCATTGTTCTTGACAAGATTCTTGTTTTCTTTGGTGGTCTAGATGGATTTAAAGAGATGATGCTTTGAAGGTCAACTTCCTCTACTTGTACCCTCACTTTTCTCTTCCTTGGGAGGGATGCTCCCAACCAAATTCCATCCTAAATGTTGTCCTTCCCTTTGTTCTTTTTTTGGGTAACACTCGGTACTATCATTTTCCCCTGAGGTGCAAAGAGAATAAGACAGGAGTCCTCCACTTATTCCACTACTTGATCAGAAGACTCAACAAAGTGTACTTGAGCTCTTCCTTCTTTCGCCCCTAATTATTTTACCTCTTCCTCTATCATATTTGAAGATGGTTGAGTGTTTATATCCATCATTTTTGTAGCCTCAACCTCTTCTTCTCTAGATGGAGAAGGCTCCTTAGATGTCTCATCTTTTGTTTTCTCCTAATGATGAGCTTCATGTTCTAAAACTTCTTCAGTTTCATTATCCTATAAAACTACCTCTAATGTTGGATAAGTGAACTCCATGACACTTGATTTTTCAATCTCCACTGATGGGACCTCTTCAACATGGGTTTTCTCAACTTCTCCTGCAGTAACTCCCTTTTCAATACTTTTCTCATCCTCACCACCTTTATCCTTCTTTGTGGAAGGTGCTTATTATGATATTTGGTCTCCTTATTTTTCCCCGATCATGTGTATCTTGTGTGGTCTCATGGGGAAGGTCATCTCTAACATCTTGGTCCAACCCATGTAACAATTAAGTGAATGTTTTTCATTGATGGGTTCTGTACTTATTTTCTTTCTTCTCTCTTGGGTTTCTTTCCTTTAACTTCCTCAAAGCACACTAATAGAGATTTCTTGTGTGGACACACTAGTAAAATGCCCTCATGTTACACAAGAGGTGAGGTAGTGAGTACTACCTCTATACTTTAGAGGTAGTAGCAGATATCTAAACTTTGGAGTTATCCCCTAAGATGTTGCACCTGTGGTTTCTTCCATTATAGGTGTTTCCACCTTTGTTCTTTTGGGCCTTATAAAATGCAAATTCATGAGTTCCTCCTCTTCTTCTTCTTCTCCTCATGGATAGTTTCAATGTTAGATCTATTCCTTGGTTGGCCAAGGAAATACTCCCTCTCATTCACTTTCCCTTACTAGATGACCCCTTTGAGGAAGAGGTTGACACATTAACTTGGGTGGTTTCCTTTGTCTCATTACCTTTTTCCCGAAGTTGGTTGTGATACTACTTGGAAAGAGGTGTGGTAGCAATAGTTGGGGTATCGTACATATTTTTCTCTAGAAATTTATCTTCCATATGTGTGTCAACCTTGACACATGGTTCCATTTATTTCTAGTTTTTACACTAAGCTCCTCCATAGCCCCTTGATTGAAATTTTGGGGGACTTTCCTCAGGGGGTCCATTGAAATTTCCTTCTTAAAAGGGGGAAGTACATCCTTTATGATCCCACTTTCCTATACTCCCTCAAAATCTCTTTATTTTGTAGGTTCAATTCAATTCCTTTCTTACCTAACCATATCAAGGTCCTCTTAATGACATGTGTAGTCCTACTATGTAATGAAGTACCCTCTTGTCTTTTCCAGTCCACACTTGGGATAGGATGTGAGGCTATATTTTTGTCAACATATAACTTGTTCACTAAATCCTTCCCATCTTCAATTCCTTAAGGGATAACTACAATCTTGTAATCCACCACTTGGGTGAGGGTCATCCTAGAGTAGTCCCTCAATATGAATTCCTCCTCATCCCTACAATCCATCCAATAGTCCTCATAATGAGGCTCATACTCATAATAATTCCCCAAATCTCCTAGAGTATCCACCTAATATCATAATTGGGCCTAGGAGAGAGTTTCTGCAAAGTGATTTTTCCCATATCTACCTCTAAGAGTCTAGCCTTAATTAGGGTGGGGCATGTGTACCTTCCAATGTTAATTGAAAACTTATGTTTACCTTATGATTTCTTGTAATATTCTTTGCCTTGCACCACTAATTCATACCTCTCAAAAGTGCCCATCTATCATCCAAGTACCTTTCAGGATGTAAGGGCATCATAAAGCCACTTATCTAATATAATGAATGTTTGGAATTGGATGAAGTAGCATCCATATGCAGTGATTACCTTCTTTTCTTGTGCAGATATCTGATTATTTTCCCACTCAAGCTTGAATAGGCATATGAGGGGAGAAAAGAAAGTGTCATGCACTAACCTGAAGCTACAGATGTAGTTATCCAAATTCAATTGTGGGTACACATCATAGACTCTACAATTTCCAAAATATCTTATTCTATCTAGTCCAGGAATGTTCTATGATGATAAATTTTATATGTTAGATGAAAAGTCATATAGAACTCCATTTTGCTAGTGGATCCTTCTTCAATTTGTACTGCCATCTTGAGAAATTGTTGGTGGATGCAGTCACTAATGAATTCTCCCCAATGAATGTGTATTTTTCTAATGAGGATAATTTGGATGAATTTGAACATCCAATCACTGTAAGGGTATGAGATTCCTTCCCCATGATCTTGTTCAACATTGTAATAATATCTCTAATTTCCTCCACAAAGTAATCTCTGCTTAACTTCTGGGAATCTTAGTGGCAGTAATCCTTGGATTTTCAAGCCAATTGTTGTTCAATATTTTGGATAATTTGGAAATATTTGTATTCCATTATTCCTCCACACTTTTCAATATAAATGTATGTCACATGATATACATCAGGGATACATAATAACTCAATAGTTTTTGTGGTTAGAGATAGGACCAAAGCATTGCTTCCATCCCTAACCTCCTTAGTTGTTGGGTTGCATTTTTGTGAAAATAACCAAAACTAACTTTGGATAATGATCAAATGGGGAAAAGTAGATGCAAGGGTGAGTACATTCAGTAAATCTTCCCCATAGTCTCATTCCTATCAACTGTGTGTAACCTTTTTGGAATTCAACTAGGTTTGCATTGCCTAGGTTAGTGTCCATGATTTTATCCAAATCAGATGTAAGGTGAGAGGTGGTTTGGACACCAACTAATTGAATCTTCATACTTATAGGGTGAAGGTCTAAAAATATCTATTAAGAGGGGAGATTTACAACTTATATGTATTTAACCTTTCCAATATTGTTTGCCAATGCACCACGGGATCATAAATTGTTTATAAGCACAAGTAAAACTCTTCCCAATGAAAATTTCATCAGTATCTCTCATTCACACCGATAATCATCAACCAAATAATTTACAAAGCTCTAAAACCACTGTTCACATAATTTAAATGCACAAATCTAGTTTCTTGCTCATTTTAGGGTTTTAGAGTGCTCTTTAATCTTGAAAATTGGAGGGAAATTGGTGATTTTCCACAAATTACAACCCTATATTGCTCCTCACATGCTTTCATTAATGGTGGCATCTACCTCCATGGTTTCTTCATTTGTAATCATTGATTCTTTACTTTCAACTTTGAATTTCATCCTTACATGTGGACAAATGGGCCACATATAATTTCACTTAGATGACTTGGCATTCTCTCATTTTTATGCGCCTTATAGAAATTCTACATGGCATCTTTGCATGCCTTTCCTTTTTCTTAGTCACATTTTTCGAGCATCGGAGCTTGGTAGACAATTTGCAGCTTTTGCAACAACTACAAAACTACAAGCTACAAAGTTACTTTCCTTTCCAAGAGTCCCAAGACATTAACATGTGTCTATCCCATTGAGTTATGGGAGTGAGAATGCAATTTGAAATATTGCAGTTGACAAAAACCGCAAAATGGAACAATTTGGATCTTCTTTCTTCATCTACCACTGCCATATCATGACGCATGTCCCCTTTGTGGTCAGTAGGGATTAAATTTCAATTCATAGTTTCCTAGAAATTTTAAAGTTGTAAACTTCAAAACTACAAATATACTTCTCTTTATTATAGTTCTAGTAGTGTGTCATTTCTCCCTCTCAAAGTTTGGGGACCAAAGTACAGTTTCTAGCATTTCAACAACTACAAAGCTACTAATCGCAATACTACAAAGATGCATATTTTCTTTGTGGTTTTAAAATTTGATGAATATTCACTTTATGGCCTCAGGGATGGAATATCAAATGGAAATTTGACAATAACTTTGTATTTTCCATACAAGTTAGTAGGTGAGGCAATATTACTCAATTATTCCTTTTGCAAGATTTAGACTTGCATTTGTAATTTGTAGTCTCTTGAGAAAATTTTCAAATTAATTTAAGGACATACATTCCCATGATACCTCCAATATTACCTTTTGTATGGTTTGGGGTTAGGAACACAATCTATAGAATTGAAACTACAAAAATTAAAATTATTGTCCATTTCAAAAATACTTAAGATTTAAGAAATGGGTATGTTTACTTTGAGACTAAAATGGCAATGTGAAGGTTCAGAGCACCACTGGGACATGAAACTATGCACATTTTCCATAAATTTGAAGGAAACATGGAAAAAATGTTAAGTCTCATATTGAAAATTAAAGAAACAATGTCACAGTGGGCACAAATATCGAAAGGAGTCGACAATAATTTGCAATGACGATGAATCATGAAGAAAAGTGGAAAAAGTATATGAATATGCAATGATGAATTCTTAGTTCAACCTCAAAATCTGAAAATCATTCCAAAACCCTTCCAATATGTAAATTATCCTCTTGAAAGTTCTTCACATCATGAATAAGGAAAGGAGATAGAATGGAGCCACATGAAGATGCAACAACATTATTAGAACTTCTTACACCTAATAAAAAACCTCATGGAGCCCTTCAAGCCTTCTTGGAATAGATTAACAAGTACCAAAAATAATTATGGGAGAAATTAATATTTAACATAAGGTTTGCATCAACATTACCATGAAAATATCATAATAGAGAGACAAAATGAGGAAAAACATGGGGCATGAGGATCATACTATTGACGATCATCCTTGGTGGATTGGACCATTAGAGTTGTGGGAATCCTTAGGATAGTGGGACGTGTGCCCTAAGGAGACCTCCATATTTTAAAGAATTTTTCCTTCTCTATAGTGTGAGAAGAGGGTTAGAAAAGTGAAACAAAACATGAATTTTAATGGGGCGATACGCCCACCGAATGAGACTTTTAAGAGATCAATCGAGATCGCAACTATCTGAAAAAGGGAAATGGTGAACGACTGAAAAGGGTGGATGAAATTTCACCACAGGTTAGAAAATATCACATAGAACACTACCTCAAACTACTTAAGCATAGCTTCAAAGATAACAATAACATTGGAAGATGCACAGTTTCTACATGAAAAATAAAGGTGATCAAAGACAATAAAGATATGAAAATGATGAACAAAATGCACCACAAGGAATATATATTACTCCAATAATTGTGCACAGTATTACATTAGAAAAGAGGCAAGATTGTTGTTACAAAACCTAAGAAGAAGGCTAGAGCTCCAGGCCCCTGTCTTTTATAGAAGAGGGACTTGAGACAAAAGAAAACCGACTGATCCCCAAATTTTATCTCTAACTACTTCTATATATTTCTATCTCTTTTGCATACAATATATATAGGAGGAGGAAGAGGAGATAAGAAGCCCTCCTTTACTCCTTTCCAACTACTTTTAATTATGATAAATGGAGTGAAGTGATAGGAATAAATTTTTAATATCTTTCTCACACTTTCCCATTATCTTCCCTTTCTAAAGAGTGAGAGCCATGCCTATTTAATGCATCTTTAACTATCCTACAACCGACTCCTTTGAGATGGACTCACCTTTTGAGGAACATCCCTCAACTTTTTAATCCATAACCAAGATATTTTGATCCCTTGTGCATTGGTTCCCGACCTCATGACTCAAGTGGCATATTTTTGTTGTTATACTGAAATGAACCTTTGAATACAGATGAATAACTTGAGTCTTTGTAGGTTGGCACTCTTCACATGGGGCTATGCATTAACTCACTACTAAAGTGACAAGCCAAATGACCCTTTACCTCCAATCTTTTGAAAAATTCCTGAGTATTTAGATCTTGCAGATAAGTCTCATAATCACTCATACGTGATACATGGCTTGTCACCTTTTGTGACCTACTTCAAACCTGGAGTCCATTTGTTGTAAGATCCACGTGGGAGGCCCATGCATCCTTAATAATGTTGTTGCTATTTAGGGTTTGGGAATGCGTTGTGCCAACACTTGGCATCATCCACGAGCACACCATTTTTCTCCTTTGGGAAAGTAAAGGACCCCACTGCATATAATGTCAAAACCCCTTTTTGGGTGGGACCTTTATAGTTAGCTCCATGTGGAAACCTCATGGGGATTCCGAGACTTTACTCCCTCCTTTGACTCTTGAATTTGCATCGTTGGACACTTGGCATCGTCTGCAAACGCCCTCTTTTCTTTATGATTTGGCTAAGTATTTTCCGTTGGTGAATATTTGAATCCGAATGGGCTTCAAAAATGTAGGAATATTCTTGGCTGCAGGAATTTAGATAATAGTCTAACGACTCATTGGGACCATTATCCTGTTAAATGGAAACAACCCACAATCTCCCGCTATTAATTTGGTCTAGAATTGTGCTTCAAAGCCACTCCGATCCTCGGTTAGTAGCACTTTTTTATGTTGTGGAGCCTTCATAGTTGTTGACTGATCCTTGCACCTTCTTACTCTCATAATAAAAAAATTTGTAATTTATTTTTGTGAGAATAGAAATTGAAAAAAATAGCCAATAGAATCCCCTAACTGATTTTAGTTACTCTGCATTTGTTTGAAGTGAAGCTTGTAACTTCCTTAGAAAACTAAAAATTCTCCATTGATCCAGAGTCTTCTTATACAATCTGGTAAGTCTTTAATGGATTAATATAAGCATAGGCCTATACAAAATAAGAAAACATACATGCCTCAAATGAGTAATGCAGAGTGTGCGCAAGCACTTATTCTACTAAAAATAATCTACTCCTACTCCTAATCTAATTGATTTAGTACAATATAAACAAAACCCAAAATAGGCAAGGGAAAATAGCTTCCTTTTCTTATAAAGTGAGGCCATACGATTAATTTAGCTATTGATATGGCATGTAATAAGAGTGAAAATTTACCTTTCACTCTTCCACCCACAGTATCAACGAATAGAATGAATACCTCCTTGAGATGTTCCTCTCTTGGTTGGAGGTGTTGTAGCTGACCCTCGGGGTCTTGAAAATTATCCTCATGCCCTAAAGTGAGCATGACTAGTGTTGAGGCTTTCCTTGGTCTTGAGGAGGACCATTATTTGGTGGGAGTTGGTCTAACTCTCTAATTCTTCTTATCGCTCTAGATTTCATATTTTGAATGGGGCATTTTTATAGGATTCTCTGGAGGGTGTCATCCTATCCTTTCCCTCCTTGTTTTTAGCATCTTTGTTAGTGAATCCAGGCTCTTCGATTGAAAGCAAAAAGCTCTCAATAATACTTTTTCTAGAGAATTTGGACTAGTCCCAGGGGAGCTGTTGTGAGTGGAAGGCTACCTTTTTGTGGGGTTGATGAAGTGGAAAAGGTGTTATTTCCTCAAGCCTTTCTTCATCGAGTATTTCCCCAAATTTAATAAGCACTCGAGCTTATCCTCTTCCTCCTCTGTCAAATCTTTACACTTTTGTATGATGGTTTTTGAGTCTGTAAATTCTCCATCATATGTGGCTTCATCTTGCAATATGAATCTCATTGATAAAAAATCTTCCAGGGGTAGCCACTTTTAGGGAGTAAAAACAGAGGAAACTTTTACAGCCTCTCTCTACTACTCATCTTGTGATACAAACCTCTTGAGTTCGTATCACTTCTCACCATATGCTCCTCTTCTTTTGGATTTAGAGCCATTACTTGCTGGTGCAAGGGGTATAGTTGCTCAAAGAAAGGGAAGGGTGGAATGGGTGGCTTGGATATGGACAAGGGGATGATCCTTGGTGGTAATGAATTCATGATTGCATGAATCCATAGGATGAAGAGAAATGGAAGATGTGGAAAGAAATATGAGTGAAAATGGATGAGAGGGAGGTCTGTGAGCCTTTGTAATGATTTTTTTAGACCATGTGGAGTCACTGGATGTGCTCCACAACTATCTTCATTAAATTTTGAACTTTATCAGGAACACACTGAGTTAATTCCATGATAAAATACCACTCTAAGTCCTCCCACCGAGTGTGCCATGAAAACTAATGATGATTATCCTTTTGGATTAGACCGTTAGAGTCATGGGAATCCTTAGGTTAGTGGGATGTGCACCCTAAAGAGACCTCTAGATTTTAAAGAATTTGGTGCTTCTCTATAGTGTGAGATGAGGGTTAGAAAAGTGAAATAAAACATGAATTTTAACGGGGTGATGTGCCGAACGAGCCTTCTAAGAGATCAATCGGACTACAACTTTTTGAAAAGGGAAAATGGTGAACGATTGAAAAGGGAGGATAAAAATGCACCACAGTCGAAAAGATCACAAAAACACTACCTCAAACTACTTAAGCATAACTTCAAAGATAGCAACAACATTGGAAGATGCACAGTTTCTACATGAAAATAAAGGTGATCAGAGACAATAAAGATATGAAAATGATGAAAAAATGCACCACAAGGCATATATATTACTCCAATAATTGTGTGATGTATTACATTAAAAAGAGGCAAGATTTTTGTTACAAAACCCAGGAAGAAGGCTAGAGCTCCAGACCCTATCTTTTACAGAAGAGGGACTTGAAACAGAGAGAAGAAAAGAGACTGACCCCAAAGTTTATCTATAAGTACTTCTATATATTTCTATCTCTTTTGCATATAATATATATAGGAGGAGGAAGAGGAGATAAGAATCCCTCCCTTACTCCTTTCTAACTAATTTTAATTATGATAAATGGAGCGAAGTGACAAAAACATATTTTTCAAGATCTTTCTCACACTTTCCCATTATCTGCCCTTTCTAAAGAGTGAGATCCATGCCTATTTAATGCATCTTTAACTATCCTATAACCGAATCCTTTGAGATGGACTCACCTTTTGAGGAACATCCCCTCGGATCTTTAATACATAACCAGATATTTTGATCCCTTGTGCATTGGTTCTCAACCTCATGACTCAAGCGGCACATATTTTGTCATTATACTGAAATGACCCTTTGAATGCAGATGAATAACTTGAGTCTTCATAGGTTGGCACTCTTCACACGGGGCTACACATTAACTCTCTACTGAAGTGACAAGCTAAATGACCCTTTACCTCTGATCTTTTGAAAAATTCCTAAGTATTTAGATCTTGCAAATAAGTCTCATAATCACTCATACGTGATACATGGCTTGTCACCTTTTGTGACCTGCTTCGAACCTGGAGTCCATTTGTTACAAGATCCATGTGGGAGGCCCACACATCCTTAATATTTTTATTGCTCTTAAGGTTTTGGGAATGCACTGTGCTAACACTTGGCATCATCCATGAGCACACCGTTTATCTCCTTTGGGAAAGTAAAGGACCCCATTGCTTATAATGTCAAAACCCCTTTTTAGGTGGGACCTTTGTAGTTAGCTCCATGTGGAAACCTCTGCAGGACTCTTAGAATTTACTCCATCCTTTAACTCTTGAATTTGTTTCGGTTGTACACTTGGCATCATCCGTGAAGCTTCTTCTTTCTATATGATTTGGCTAAGTGTTTTCCATTGGTGAAGATTCAACTCCGAATGGGCTTTGAAAATGTAGGAATCTTCCTGGCCGCGGAATTTAGATAACACATACTAAGCCACAATGGATAACTCTATAAATATGGTGCCAAGGATACACAGGGATCAAAATGGGCACCAATATATTCTAATCATTTTCCATATAAAAATAATTCAACTTTAACCCTACATTGAAATTGACCTTGAAATTTTAAATTTTGAAAGAGAACAAAACATGGAATGAATACACCTATTTTCCTTATTTAATAATGATATTCTCATTTGAATAACTTTGAGGGAGGTATTGAAAATATCTCGTTGGAGGATTTGGGGTGATTAGTCATCAATTTAAAGAATTAATTGGAACTCGTAGGGAATTGGGTGTCCCAACACCAAAGAAGGTTATTATAATATTTCTTTATAAAAACATAAGAAATAATCAAATATAATCTACTTTGAGGTGGAAACCTTTGGAAATAAGAATAATTTATTAACTATATTTTATAATCTGATATGTGATGGATTTTAAGAGAATATCACCCATCCCTATTTATATACATAAATACTAAGAGTCACACTCTTTCAAATCTAATTAGTTCAACCTAAATATGTATTAAGAACTAATAAATGAAAATTTGAAGTTGTGCACTCCAATACATGATCTTAGTAATCATACGAAGATATAATTTTAGGGCTATAATATGCCTTTCCCCTTTAGAATTTTTTTTCCCTCAATACTTAACAACTTCAAGCAAAGGTAACATGAACTTTTCATCATCACATGTCATGTATTCAACTAGTATATTATTCCATTTGATGATAAATGTTGCAAATTGCTTCATCTCTTAATTTATTCACTCTTCTCTTGGTAACTTCCTCATTTTCTCTAATGAGTGTTTCTTCTTAATCTACCTCAAGTAGCTTTGACAAAATGGGAGCTTGGTACCTATTATTTTTATGGTGATCCTCATTTGGCTAAATGGAATAGCTAATACTTATATTGACCATCATGTGTTTCAAATGCATTCTTACCTACATCATAATTCTTTACTCTATTCTCATAGTACCTTTTAAGATTTATATTATTGATATCCCTATAGACCGTGAACCTTCTCTCCGATTCCTCATTTTTATAACCTTAATCACTGGAGATGACTACACAATTTTATTGGGATAAACAATGCCTAAGTCAACCATTTCCTAGACCATTTTTTCAATTTCTAACTTTTGTATAAGGATAGTGATAACTTCTATAATTAAGAGGGATACTTATTGAATTAATTAAATTGCATATTCATGATCATTTATTTGAGGTGGGATCTTTCGGTCATGAATGATGTTTTGATGGTGTCAAATAATCTCATAAGGCTTTGTGGATTATGTTTTTCTATATCATGTCCTTCTAATAAATTTAGATGTGTAACTATTTTGTAAGATCCTTTCTTAAGTAATTTTTCCATCTCATGAGAGATACTAATCTGATTGGTGGTGAATAAATACTATTAATTGTTTACTTCTTTCCATTCATATTGAAAACCATGAATAAGTCTTGAATATTAAAATACATTGTTCCCAACTTATTAAGCTATCACACTCCTAAATACTACACTGTATCCCTCAATTGGGAAGGAAATTATTTTTAAATTGAGAATATAGTCCCCATCAAGAGGAATATATGATGAAATTTACCACCACAAGAGATTTATTTCCCATAAAAAATAATGACTTTAAAAATTGGTAATTAGATACACACAAAAATATGATTTCATTAGTTATTTTTTTATTAATGAAGTCATGGGTACTCCTCAATGCTATAAAAAGTGTCACCCATTTTTTATTAATATAGCTAAACACTTTAATTATTT